>CABEEJ010001863.1:0-75630 GCA_901482245.1 Timema douglasi
CTACTGTGGATATTGGGTTCACAGCATCAGCAGCTTTGAAAGGAATTAAAGACATCAAGATACTTCAGTTCAGAGGAGATTGTCAATTCCTAGTTGATCTCTGTGACAAACTTTTACAAAAGTGTCCTCTCTCCTACAAAATTGCCAAGCGTGCTAGTTGTCTCTCTCCCACAGTCCTGCTCAATCCATCTGTTAGAACCTATAAGATAACTTCTGCATTAGAAGTCCTACTAGATAAAATAAACTATCTAGCATGCAAGCTGATGTTGTAAAGAGACTACTTGGACTTGCTATCAAAGCAAGAAGTTATTGACTACCTTAAACAATTCACCTCAAGTGGTGACCAGCTTGATAAGTTCTTCATGAATATTTTTTCTAGATTAAATGAATCTCAGGAACTACAATATTTCACTAAACAAATTCTTGTTCTCTTCCATAGCAATGCAGCCATTGAGCGAAGTTTTTCTGTGAATACATAATGTCTGGTTGAAAACTTACATGAGGACAGCCTTATTGCTCAACGTGTAATTTATGATGCAGTACCTGGAGCCGGGAGACATCTAAATATGACAATTTCAAAAAAGATGATTCATGCTGTGATGAATGCATCAGGAATAAGGAAAGAAGCCCTTGGAAAGAAGAAAAGGATTGATGTAGACTTTAGTCAAAAAAGAAAAACATCTGAAAAAATAAGAAAATTAGAAATGAAAAGAACAGTTTTGTAGAAACCAAAGGAAGAGGCAGAAGTGTTAGAACATGAAATGCGAAAATTTATAAAAGTTTTGTGGTTGAATGACTTTTAACTTTTGTCTACATTCTCTACATTCTAAAAAATATTTAGTTTTTGGGTTTTATCATCATAATTTTTAATAATCTCAGGTAACTGCAATTATCTTTATTTCCAAGTAATTTTTATCAACATAATATTTTTGGTTATTTTTCATTGAAGATTCTCTATCTTAATTACTATATATTTACTAAACAAATTCATTATCAAAAATATAACTTGTGGAAAGTATCGACTGTCAAGGTGTGGTGGGGATAATAGTTAGTTTTTGTGTTAGAGTAAACTCCCTTGCTGTAATCATTCTTTGAAGTTGCGCCATCAAGGCTGATTACTTGTACCCTCTAAAGTGAGCTGAAATGACCTACCAGTTTGGCAGGAGAGGTATGTTCACATACCTTCCAAGGTTCTTTTACCTGCCACTTGGAACTGATGGCTTTACTTACCCTTCAAAGGATGTTGAGCTATAATTTTTTCTCGCTCAAGAAAAAGGCTTCAGCCTCTGCTGGGTTCGAACCTACAAACATCGGGTCCTGAGGCAATCACTTTACCCCAAGACAACTGAGGTCGATGGTAGTATAGGTCATTCAAAAAATATAATGTGTGTGTGTGTGTGTGTGTGTGTGTGTGTGTATCGGATCCGCCTTTTTTCAAATCTGAAACTTCATTTTGCCATCAAATCTTTAATTAATATTCGAATTTTAGAAAATATTGTGAGCATAAGTGTTTAACTATCCCAATAATTAGGATTTTTCCTTCATTTCTGATTTTGTTTACATTAAATGATAAATTAATGATCTGGGGTTTGGTTATGTGTTTCCTATCATTATTTTTGTTTTAACCTCAAGAAACTATTTAACTTTTTTAATACTGTGTTTAGGGAATGTACATAATGTTTAATTCATGAATACCCGCTTTAGTGGTCAACTTGTCACACTCATAATAGACTGTACTGTTGATGTCGAGGATATTGGAGTTAGAATTCCGGTCGACTGTACTTATGGTGTTCTCCCCTCAGTCTCCCATTTTTCAAATTTGTGTATATCTCTTCTGAATTCTAACTTACTAATTCCTAATTGATTAGTATAATTATGTGAATAGTCAGAACGGGTATTAAGACTTGGAGTACAAAAAAAATATGTAAATAGTCAAATAGAGTTTTTATTCATTGCACGTACGTTTCCCTGAATAACAACTTTGAGTAATTAGCCCATATTTTGGGAAGTAAATAACATTTTTGTTCAATGCTGTGAAATATTAACTGGGTATTGAACTCTGTACCTCTGAATCACGATCAGAAATATTAACCATGCAAAAGTTTATCACAATATTAGTAATACATTATACATGCTGTGTCATAACCACTTTGGTCAATCATTATTTGCCATCCAGCCATATGGGTGGTTCGTTTCATGACCAGACATATTAGTCAAACACAATATAGATGTCTTGAGGTTTGATGTATGTGAGAGGAATTTTATTGGCCACTATTGGCTACATCCTGTATTCAAAATACCACACATATGTACTTGTCTTGTTTGAAACATGAATTATTAATGTAGCCTTGACATTTTTACACTGTGTGTCATTTTAGATCATCTTTAAATTAAAGTGTTAGGACCTGCTTCAGTGTCTGAATGGTCCAAGGTGTCACTCTCATGTTAAACTGGCCTGATGACAGGGATATTGGGAATCAAATCTCGGTCGGATCTATTGAGGGTATTTTTTCCTAAATTGTTTCCCACTCTCCTTCCATGCAAATACGGGTATATGGCCTCTAAAATGCGTCCTTCCTCATCCCTACCCCATTAAATTAATATACGCATACAACCTGAACAGGTACTAAGACACAGTGATAAGTCTTAGGATCATTAGTCATTAATTTGGGGAGAGGTCTAATAGCAAACTCTGCATAAATGTGCATATAAATGTTTATTATATGTTTAACACTTTGTTTGAAACTATAGTTTATATTTTTAAACAATTGAACAAATTTCATTTTTTATACACAGCCCCTTTTTTTCATGCATATATATTGATGTCTTTAAATTAAACTTGTAATACTTCTTTGTTTCCAATAGGTAAGTTTTGACTCAAATAGGAAAATTTTGATTCTCAGAATCCATGCCAAAGTGTCTTTTCTTTGGAAGCATCACACCTCGAAAAACATGACACTGGCATGGCTATTAGACATACTGTTTTACATAGTAGCTCTCTAATTGCTTTCTTGCTATGTCTTTTATCTCTCTTTACTCTCATTGCTTCTTTTATTAGCTTTCTCTCTCTCACACACACACTAATTATCTCGCCTTCTCTCATCTTTATTTTTTTTTCTCTCTCTTTATCATTTCTCTCTCATACTTATTTTCTCTTTGTTTCTCTATTATCTCTCTTTATATTTTTTCTCCATTATGTTTCTTTATTCTTTTCTTTATAATTTTTTAACTGTGGATTTTTCTCTTTTTCTGCTGCTTTAATTTAATGTTCTTTATTCTTTTAAAAAAAATATACATTTACTTTTTATCCCTTTTGTACTAATTACACTTTTCTTTTTTAATATTTAGTGTTTTCTTAACATTTACTCTTTTTAGTGCTGTGTTGCTCTAGGCAGTTTTTTTTTACAGAAACTTAGACTTTCCATTAGTCATCGATCATTAATCTAGTGTACTTGTAATTTGTTTTCTCACCATTATTTTAGGTGTTGTGAGCATGGTTGTTCCAGTTTATATTGCTGAAAGTGCTCTACCTGAAGATAGAGGTCGCCTTGTTACAATCAATAACATATTCATAACTGCTGGACAGTTTGTAGCCTCAATAGTGTGTGGTTTGTTCAGCAATGTCCCGGATGGTTGGCGGTATGTTAAATAGTTTGATAATTTAAAAAATATACCTATAACACTTAAACATGAATAATTAATTTATTCAGCACATGCATTGCATTTGTAGACAAAACTGCATTGGAAGAAAACCTGACCCGCTTCGGTGGCCGCATGGTCTAACGCGCTACTCTTGTAGTAGACTAGACTGACGATGACGGGGAGATCAAGTTTCAAATTTTGGTCGGGTGTACTGAGGGTGGTTTTTCCAAAATGGTTTTTCACTCTTCCCCACCCAAATGTGGGTACACTTCCTTTAAATATAACCTTCCTATTGTAAAGTGGTCAGGGTTTTAGGCCCTTAGCTCTCAACCATTTCATTTATAAAATTATATTAGTTTACCTTTAGTTTACATATCAATATGCTCAAGATACTGAGAGTACTAAACTGTTAAATACATTTTTCTTTTCCATTCGTCTAGGCCTAATTTAATTCTCTTCATTACTATCAAATGGTTAATTATAAGAAAATGTGGGGTTTTATGGTAATTATAAGTTATGTGAATCACAACCAAAGTTGTAAGCAATATATGTTTTAAATTTCAATTCTTTAACTTCATTTTCAGCCCTTTAAACTTTTAATCTAATAGTTTTTCATTATCTAAAGTCTTTGTTGGAATATTTGAGTCATCCAAATTTATTACTTTTACTTTTCATTTTAAGCATCGGGCAATGTATTAATAACTGAACCCGGCAGCTATGAGGCGCACCTGTGGCTTGCACGTGTGGTCTTTCAGGGGAGAGGGAGGTTTTGGCGCGGACTCCTGGCCAATCAGCACATTCGATTTAGCGTCTGTGTTTGACCCTATGTGGAAGGAAAGTGTCAGATGCGAGACTGGCCGGTTAGCACGCAAACAGAGAAGACCTGTATTCACTAAGTACTTTTTGTAACGTGTAGAGATGGGTGAAAGGAGAGGTAGACCAGATGGCTAAATAACCACTACCCTAAATAATTATCCGTATCAATGTCATAAATAATTGGTTTCTCTAAATTAAGTAACCGTGGTACCAACATGTATAATATTCAGTTAAAATAAAACTTCAAATTCTGGTAAATAGTATCTCTTTAATTGGCTGTGTCCATCTACCCCCACCATTATCTATATAACTCTGAGATGCTCTACTGGAACCTACTGACTGCCGTGGACGACACCGTATGATGAAGAGGAGAAGGTGATAATGGGTGACTAGGTACAAAATAGCGTCCAACGGTGAGGCTGGTTATCAAAACAGCTGACAGAGGCGGGTGACTAGTTACACTATTCCCCAAAACCATTGGCATAATTAGTAAATAAGCGCACAACCTGAACGAGTAGTTAGATGCAATGCTAATTTTTTTTAACTTGCTTTCAAAGCCACTCCTGAAACTAAGCTATTTTAAATTGCTCTTTTATTATTTATTACTAATAATTGTCCGTATAATATAACAATAATACAGCTTTATTGGCAAAGTTAAGGCTTTCATGTTCTTTTATACTTGAGCAAATTATTCGTATATAAACACAATCCTGCCATTGTTTCATGCATTTATATAAATCCAACTTTGATACTTTAATGTGTTTACCTTAATAGTAAAGAAATATAAGAATACTACAGAAAATGAATATTTAAATTCTCAAAACCTAATGAACTGAATTGTCCTGTTCTCGATCTCATCCGAATTAGATTATTTATTGATCTTGAACTTGATTAAAAGTATCAATCTTGTGCACCCCTAACTTAAATACATTAAAAGGTAGATGTTTATTTGGTCATTTTAAAGGTAATACCACAACATAAAATTTAAAACAACTGATTTTTAAATTTGAAATTGCCTACAAGTTCATAGTGAACAAACTAAATCATCACTTCAGTTTTTATAAGAAGAACCTAATCGGACATCTATAAAAGCTACTAGAACTACTTTCACGTAATATACGTCATATTATGCTAATGCCTCTTTTACTTTTGATAGATATTGTCACTTCCTATAAAATAACATGAATAATAAAATAAATTTCTATTATTGTTGACGGAAAAAAAATTGTATTTTATAAAAGTTTCTTCCTACCAAAATCCTATCAAAGATTAGGTTAAGTTTATTTGATTTACCATAATTTACCCTAACCTAATATTTTGGATTGAATTATTGTTAGCTAACATTACATTTAAATTAATATAATCTAACTTTACTTCACTTAACCCATGGTCTTACTCAGACATGTAAACATAATTAATATTATTTTCAGCAATGCTACAAGCACCAATTTGCTCATACTACCAAATAAATATATGATTCTATTCGAAGGTTTAACTTTAAAATAAATACTTTTTTTTATTGTAGCCTCACAGTAGAAAACTTTATTTTGGAAAGGATTTTAGATCTGATGTTTTGACTCTTAGCAACAATATTTAATTTTAGGACCTGTTTGTAATTAGTTTAAATAACCCCTTTGTACTACCCCTCACCCCATAGTTGTTATATATAAAATAGCTTATTCATATCACACTATAACTATGTTATATAATTATATTCTTATTGGATATTCGTTGTTATCTTCTAATTTTCATCTACTCATATAATTTTGTTTTAGCTAGTGTTTATAGAACTGTTATGATTAAAAAAATACCAATGAATTTGTGTTTTTTTGTAACTTAAGAAATATTTTTGTATAATATATTTTAGCATATTTTTGTTAATTTTAATTTGAACTGACTATAGGAATTATTTTAATTCAGATTGATTCAGTACATTTTGTTTCCATCAACAATATGAAGTTTTTATTCGGGTTAGTGGTGAGATTTTTTATTTCTAGTTTGAATCCTCATATATCTTATTTTTACAGGTATATGCTTGGTCTGGCAGCTGTGCCGGCTTTTATTCAATTTTTTGGTTTTCTTGGAATGCCAGAAACTCCAAGGTGGCTGATATCAAAAAAGAAGTGAGTTAAAATATAAAATTGTTTGAAAACTGTTTGAAAATGTACTTAATTATTCGTATGGAGAAAGCCAAAGCTTCTACAGTTATTGTACATAACAGTTCACTAATCTCACTTTTAACAACTAATGGGAGTCATTTTTTCTAGTTTTAATATATTTATTTTAATTTCTATGATGACTTAAATGATCTTGGTTATAAACGTTTTTATCTATGGTTAAGCATAAACAAAACCATCCCAAAGGTCGCCACACACCAGGTGTACAAAGGCTTAATCTTGATTGACACCACTAAGTTTAATATTTCACATAATTATTTTTTATCTCCCATTTCGGTGGCCTTATGGTCTAAGGCACGACTCTTTCAATAGACTAGACTGTCGATGATGGGGAGATCGAGGTTTTCTTCCTTGTTGCATTCCTAAAATTTACTTGTCTTCTTTAGTAGTCTTCTTTACCACCACGTCTTACTACCCGTGTGGGCTATACACCTATCTACTAATTAATTTAGTGGTTTAGGGATGAGTAAGGGTGAATTTAGAGAAAATGCACTCAAATTTGCATGGAGGAAGAGTGGAACTCATTAATGGAAAATCACCCTCAGTGCAACCGACCGGGATCAAACCCCGATCTCGCTGTCATCGGCAGTCAGTCTTTTGCGAGAGTAGCGCCTTAGACCATGGGGCCACCAAAGCGGGTCTTTGATAGTTGATTTATTTACGCAATAATCCCTTACTATATATTAAATTCTTTAAATAACCTAATCAATGGCAACTTTTGCTGTTAGTTACTAAATATTTGAAATTTTTTCAAACAATGATAGTGCTCTTGGCTATCAACTGCTACATATTTTAAAACCTGTCATTCTTAAACACTCAAGTGGACTGAAGCATTTATTTTTTGTTTAGTAAAAAAAATCCTCAAATATTTGTTTTGTACACATTCGTCCTCTACATTAAGAATATATATGTTGATCAAATTTATTATGAAAGGCCAAGGGAAACTACAGTTGACCAATATTTGTTTGTTGATTCATTGTTTAGTGTTTCAATCCATTGAACCTTTTGCAGTAAAAACTTCCAAATATGGAATAGTGTGCAGAAGCCTATAAAGCTTACTTGCTACAATGATTAATTATATAAAAAAGAGTTTTAGTATTTGTTTTTTTGTTTTTTAAAGGTATGAACAAGCTAGAAATGTATTGTGTACCATTCGGGGAGAGGGAGTCTGCATTGAAGAGGAACTTGACCAAATTAAATCAACATGTATGATGCAAGAGTCTGAAGTGATGAATTATGAATCATCAGGCTCAAAACATTCTGTATTCATGCAAGTTTTCAACACTTCTTATACGAGACGTGCACTTTTCCTTGGCTGCTTTTTGCAATCCATTCAGCAACTATCAGGCATCAACACAGTCATGTATGTTTTATTGTGTAGAAATAATAAAGTAATGCCTAGCTGGCAGTTTCCCAATACCCAATTTTTATATTGTTCATATTAATTGACATATTGTTAGAGGTGTATTAAATTCAAGATTTAAATGTTTGCAAAACATTTTTTTAAATAAAATCAAGAAAAAATGTTGAAGGCAAAGTGAAATTTGTAGAAATGCTACAAAATTGAACATACTATATACCTATTTTATCAAGTTTCTTGCATTCGTTGGACATTTAGTGTATTCAAAGATGTGAAGGAAATGTATGCATCTCAAATTCAAAGCCTTTACCTTTTCAACGTTTTGAACAATACTAATTAGTATTTTAATTAAAACAAATATCAAAAATCCCATATATTGATTGGTTAGGCATACAAAGTCTTAAACCCTCCCCAAATATAATTTCACTTTTGTGCAACAACCCCATAAGCTATCAAATTATACTTCTTGAATTCCAATAAACCACATAATAATACAAATTTATGAAGACTTGCCACATATGGCATATAGAATCACAAGCCAGCAAATGTCCCTACTTGATCCTTACATACAAGCAAAGCATTTCCATAACATACTCTTAGCTTTGGACTATTTCAAACAGATATGTATTATTGTAATAAATATGGACTACTTCAAACATATATATAATTGTAATAAATATCTTATCACAAAACTTATTTTTTGGCCCTACATAACTTCCCAAAGCCATGAAGAGCCCATCTTCTATAACAAAGATTTAAATTGGCATTTTATTTTTATCTCCTTGTTATTGCATCAAATTGACACATTGCTCTACCATCAAAGCAAATTCCCATGAATAATTTTGCGCAACTCTCACCAGTGTGCGTGGACAAAGGTTGCTTGTCTTATCTAGTTTGGTTTGCTGGTGATGAGTTTGGGTTTCAAAACCTGGCCGAGTGAACTAAAGGGTTTTTTCCTTAATTGGTTTCCTACTTTTTCATGCAAATGAGGGTACATTTCTTATAAATTTTATTTTAATCATTCCAACTCCCCAAGTGTAAATATGAAGATGGTGTAAAGAAATATTTGTTTACATAATAGTTAATATTGTTACAGGTATTATAGTGCTAGTATTATTCAAATGGCTGGTATAAGAGATTATTCAGTTGCAATATGGCTGTCTGCTGCTACTGCAGGCGTAAACTTTTTATGTACCTTTATTGGTCTCTTATTAGTGGATCAGCTTGGAAGACGGTCTCTCACCCTGTGGTCACTTGGAGGTAATTTTTTTATCATTGCTTTTCACAGATTCAAATGCACACATCCTTATTAATATTATAAATGTGAATGTGAGTTTGTTTGTTTGTTTGTTTGCTTGTTTGATTGTTTGTTTGCTTGTTTGTTACGCTTTCACGCCTAAACTACTCGACCGATCATCATGAAATTTTGCATACACGTTGTCATGGGTACAGAAAAGGACATAAGGTACCTTTCATCCAGAAAAAAAGTACTGTTCCCGAGGGATAGAAAAAAAATAACTTTTAGACGGTCGTCCGGCATAACAACTCGGCCTACTGATATGAACATGAATTGCAACATGATGCCTGGAGTACAGAAAAAGGGACCTGCGGTATCCTGGAAGAAAATCTGCTCTCGAGTTATTTTAGGCACATCTATCTTAAAATGATTAATAAAAATCGGTTCCCAAGTTATTTTAGGCACATCTATCTTAGAATGATTAAAAATAATTACATTCAGTTAATTAAGCTCTGTCTGTTCAGCCCGTTATGGTAAATGACAAAATTGTCATAAGAAGTTTGGTATTATACTGTGATGAATTCAAATAAAAACATTATTTTTACTAAAGTGCCTTTAACGTTTAGTACTATAACAACTCAATAGATGGCGTGGTATCGATTTGTACTATTTAATGTACTAAGATTTCATTACTCCCAAAATCCGATAGATGGCGCTGAGCACATTTTAAAACGCGGTATCGTTTTGTATTATCTATGGCTATTTTAAACTCATAATTGTGAAGTTTGGAGAAAGGGAAGAAAGGGAGTTGGGGGACCACATAGATTGGAAATAACAATACATGTTTGTGATTCATTTGTTTACAAACATTGATTAGTTACCGTTTATTCATCTGTGTTTAGTCCTATTTTAATAATATTGTAATTGTTTTACGTTTTCAGTTTATATTGTTCCTTTTTTTTCCTTGAGCGATAGTTTATTATTTTTAGGTTAGTTATCTTACTTCTAATTCTATTTTTTTACCT
Source organism: Timema douglasi (assembly GCA_901482245.1). Lineage (NCBI taxonomy): Eukaryota > Metazoa > Arthropoda > Insecta > Phasmatodea > Timematidae > Timema > Timema douglasi. The sequence continues at coordinate 10,258 of CABEEJ010001863.1, forward strand.
CTAAGGCAATAGTTTGTTTGTTTTAATATTTAGGTTTGGTATCTTTTTTTCTCTTCTTAAAAAAGTTTTTTTCTTTTTCGAAATGGCTCACAAACGTAATTCTAACTTATCCAGGAGCTCATCGCGAGCCTGGGCAGCTAAAATTGCTCGATCCCAAGAATCCTCCGTTCATGCCGAATTAAGGAGGCAAGAACAAGTGGAGCGACAAGCTGCTTTGAGAGCCGATGAGACAGATTCTCAAAGCCAGGAAAGACTGGAGGACCAAGCCACCCGCCAGGCTTCTATGAGAGCAGCTGAAAAGCCCCTTCAAACACAATTGCATTTGGAGGAACAAGCCAAACGCCAGAGAGCTCCGAGAGCTACTGAAACACTCCTTCAAATGCAGATTCGTTTAGATGTACATGCTGAACGTCAAGCTGCTTTGAGAGCAACTGAGACGCCTCATCAAACGCAGCTCCATTTAGATGATCAAGCTGAACACCAGAGAGCTTTGAGAGCTACTGAGACTCCTTATCAAATGTAGCTCCATTTAGATGAGCAAGCTGTATGACAGAGAGCTTTGAGAGCTACTGAGACTCCTTATCAAATGTAGCTCTGTTTAGATGAGCAAGATGAACGCCAGAGAGCTTTGAGAGCTACTGAAACGCCCCTTCAAACGCATCTCCGTTTAGAAGAACAAGCCCAGCGGTAGGCAGCCATTAGCATAACAGAAACTACACAACACTCGCAGGCGAGAAGAATCGTTCATGCAGAAATACAAACCGAACGCCGATAAACTTTTATGCTTAACATTTGGTCCGTATTTAATAATTCTGGATTTGAATACAATCCTTTAATTGTTATTGGTTTGATGAATAAAAATTGCCAATTTTGTGATGCTTTAAAATGGAAAGATGAGACCGCAGGGATGTGTTGTTCTAATGGCAAAGTTTCCCTTCCTTTACTTGGTGAACCAGAACAACCTCTGAAAACTCTATATTTATATGATGCAAATGAATCACGGAGCTTTTTAAATAGAATTAGAAAGTATAACTCATGCTTTCAAATGATATATTTTGGAGTAGATAAGAAGATAAGGATGCCCGGGTTTTCACCAACCTTTACCGTACAAGGTCAGATATATTATCAAATTGGTTCACTTTTTCCAACAGAGGATGAACAGCATAAATTCTTGCAAGTTATTTTATGGGTGATGAAGAAAATGAAATAAACCGTCATGGCCTATACATTCGAGTTGAAATAGATGCGGTATTAAAAATCCAAAGAATGTTACATAACCACAACATTTTGATAAATACTTTTAAAACCGTAATAGAGAACTGGCCTCAAGAAGATTATAAGGTTGTCATTCATAATGATCGAACTCCACGTGGCGAACATGAGAGGTGCTATAATGCACCCACAATTAATGAAGTTGCTTCCTTGTGAGTGGCGACCAGTTCTCTTCACGAGACATAGTGTTACGAGCACACGATAATACACTTACACGCGTAGCCGATACTCATAAGTTTTATGATGCTTTGCAGTACCCATTAATTTTTAACAAGGGACAGTCGGGATACCATTTTGATATTTCACTCATTAATCCCACTACAAAACAGCCAGTTCCCAATAAAAAAGTTTCATGCATGGATTTTTACGCCTATTACATGATGCTTTGAGAAAATGACTTTAACCTCCTTCCACGGTCAAGACAGATCTTTCACCAATTTTTAGTAGATATGTACATCAAAGTATAGAGCGAACGTCCTTGTTACATTTCTTTAAACCAGAAAAAACTCCGAGCTGAAAATTGCATTCACCTGCAAGATGCGATTAGCACGGATGGTAAGATAAACCCCAACAATTTAGGCAGAATGGTTATTCTTCCCTCTACTTTTGTGAACAGCCCCTGCTATCTGCATGAATACACACAAGAACGCTTTCGCCTATGTGCGCACTTACGGCAGGCCTTACCTATTCGTAACTTTCACCTGCAATCCCTCATGGAAGGAAATAACAGAAGGGCTTATGCCAGGGCAAAGAGCTACTGACCGGCATGACTTAGTTGCCCGCGTGTTTCGTTTAAAGGTCCAAAAACTAATGAATGTTATTACAAAGGGAAAAGTATTTGGAATTGTCCAGTGCCACATGTATTCCATTGAATGGCAGAAACGAGGACTACCACATGTGCACATTCTTATTTGGTTGCAAGAAAAGCTGCGTCCCAACCAAATAGATAACATAATAAGCGCCGAGATTCCAGATCCAGGACAAGATAAGGATTTGCACGATACCGTATTCAGAAACATGGTTCATGATCCCTGTGGGGCACGCAATCCAGCATCGCCTTGCATGAAAAATGGAAAATGTACAAAAAAATTCCCCCAAGAGCTGCTAAAGGAAACAGTGCACAATGATAAGGGTTAACCTTTATACAGACGAAGAGCACCCGAAGCTGGTGGTAGAATTGTTACGATTCAGACTCGCAGTGGGGTGGTCCAAACTTTTGATAATAGCTGGGTTGTGCCATATTCACCCATTCTATGTAAATATTTAATGCCCACATTAATGTAGAAGTCTGCAACTCTGTTCGTGCTATTAAATATATTTGCAAATACATTAATAAAGGGAGCAATCAGGCAATCTTCAATCTGCGGAACGAAGGTGTAGCGCAAACTCTTAATGAAGTACAAACCTATCAAGCAGGGTGATATGTCAGTAGTAATGAGGCAGCATGGCGGCTCCTTGGTTTACCCTTACATGAAAGACATCCAACTGTTACACATCTTGCCGTACACTTAGAAAATGGACAGCGTGTTTTCTTTAATGAGAGTAATTTCCAGGAAAGGATTTCATCACCTAAAACCACATTAACTGCCTTTTTCCAGCTTTGTCAGACAGATACTTTCGCTAAAACATTATTATATTCCCAAGTCCCCCATTATTATACATGGAACACCTCAATAAAGGAGTGGAAACGCCGTGTTCAAGGTACGCCTGTTGAAGATTTGCCAGGGGTTAAATCACCAGACGCTCTTGGTCGTGTCTACATCGTCCATGTTACAAACTTTGAATGCTTTTGTCTGCGCATGTTATTGCATCATGTTCGAGGTCCAACTAGCTAAAGAGACCTTAAAATTGTCAACAGACAGGAATGCGGAACATATAGAGAAGCATGTGAAGCTCTACGTTTGTTAGAGAATGATAACCACTGGGACGAAACTATGGAGGAAGCAAAAATCAGGGAACTTTACACAACCCTCATATCATCTTGCGGTCTTTCCAATCCTCAAACGCTGTGGGATAAGTACAAAGAGTACATTGTGGCAGATATTTTGCGGCGGCTACAGCAAGTACATGCAGATATGACTTTTAATTAGCACATCTGCTACGAAGCGCTGACGAAAATAGAAAACAAGGTTATGACAATGACGAGGAAGAAGCTTCAAGATTTTTGAATGGTAAGCCCTCGACGATCAGATGAAAATGACTTAAACGATGAAATTACTCAGGAATTAAACTATGATTTCACAGCATTGTAACAGAAAGTAACCAAATTAGTTCTTCGGTTGCTTCCAGAACAAAGTCACGTATTTCAACAGGTGAAAAGACCAGAAAATTGCTGTTGCCATGGCTTCCTTCGGTATAGCAGCTACACTTCTTAACGGCGGCCGTACTGCACATTCCGTTCTAAAATTGCCATTAAATCTTGCACTTGCACAGGAAGAGTTGCCCATCTGCAATTTCAGCAAAAATAGCTCTCGAGGTATGATGCTACGACCATTTAAACTTTTAGTGTGGGGCGAAAGTACGATGTCCCACAAAAAAGTTATAGAGGCGTTTAAACCGAACTCTTCAGGACTTGCGAGACAATACAGATATTATGGTAGGAATGGTAGGTTTACTGGCTGGTGACTTCCGACAAACTCTACCGGTGATCCAGAGGGGCACACATGCAGATGAAATCAAAGCCTGTCTCAAGTCATACTCAAGTCATCAAGATTGTGGGCAAAAATTAAAAAATTCAGCCTAACAACGAATATGAGAGTCCACCTTTATAATGACGTAGATTCCAGGACATTACACAGAGACACTATTGAAAATTGGCGATGGACGTTTGGACACGGATGCTGAAGGCTGTATTTTATTAACAGGGGAATTCTGTAATTTGGTGGAAGATGATGTGGAGCTCATTGCTAAAGTTTACCCAGATTTACAACTAAATTTTAATTGTGATCACTGGTTGTGTGCAAGAGCAATTCTTGCACCAAAAAATAAAATCGTTAACAAAATCAACACTGGCATTTTGAAAGAGGTACAGGGAGAAATAAAGGAGCATTTGTCATTAGATACAATCATGTACACAGAACAGAGCACTTCATATCCCGCTGAGTTTTTAAATTCTCTGGAGCTATCGGGTGTACCCTCGCATAAACTACAATTGAAATTAGGTGTACCAGTTATGCTTATGCAAAATTTAGATGCACCCCGATTATGTAATGGGACGAGGCTTCGGATTACACAATTAGGGCAAAATATAATCTGTGCCACCATTTTAACAGGTGTGGGAAAAGGGGAAAGTGTAATCATACCGCCAATCCCAATAATCCCCACTGATCTACCATTTCAATTCAAAAGACTCCAGTTTCCCTTAAACTTAGTTTTGCTATTACTATTAACAAAGCACAAGGGCAAACATTGCAGGTAGCAGGGGTGCATTTGGAAAAGCCATGTTTTTCCCATGGCTAGCTATGTGTAGCATGTTCGCGTGTGTCCAATGCCCAGAATTTGAATGTATTTGCGCCAAGTGGAAAGGCATACAACATAGTATATAGGAGCGTCCTAAAATAATGATCTATTCTGTTCCCATGATTGCAACGGCCAAGAACAAGCGGAGTAAATAAGGGATGTTAATTAACTGTAGGTAAAATTTAAGATGGAGTGGGATTTTCAATTTGCGACAAGGCATAACCTATGACTACTGACACACACTCCGCTACTTCTTTTCTTCTCTTACACTTAATCCTTATTTATATTGTGTAGTTTGTATGTTTCTTTATCTCTACCTGTATTGACCAACAACCTGAATAAGTTCATACTTTTTATTTTCATACTTCCTGTGTCGACCGAAACCTGAATTTATTGACAAAATAAACATTAACGTGGGCAGAAGCTAGTAATCTATACATGTAACTTACTTATTACTAATCTTTTTCTTTTGGAATAGTTTATTTTTTTATCAATATACATATAAAAATATAAATCTTAATTTTTTTAACTTTGAACTACATAATGTTAACTAATCGGATGTATATCTTAACAGTGATAGCAATACTATTTGATGTATTTTTACACAAAGCCTAAAAACAACCAACAAGAGGCTTCACTACCATAGAAGCCACCCTTTCTATACTAATAACCAAGAAGTATCTCTGCTATGGTTTGGCCACCAGAACCAAATTCACCTCACTCAGTATTTTAATAAGCTTTTCGCAGCTTTTTCATAGATATTCATATTTTCAGTCTCCCCTCCAATGACTAGACTCATCATAAACAAGTTTCTGATTACATTTCTTTCATCACAAAATACCACCTGGGATTGCAAACAATTAACATTATGGCTACAATTTCTAATTTCTTCCCCTCAGATAGTTGACAAATTTTCACTTACTGCATGAATGATCATCATATTAATTTGTTTTGTATTCTATGATGATTGTTATGGTTTTGATGATAATATAATTACTTTGTAATTAGTATTGTAAAATAAATTTAGATAAGACTTATGATGGAACGGACATAAAACTTGGACCTACTTTTTTAAGGTTTTCTTTGGCTTCAATTGGATTAATTAAGAAATCTAAAAAGGAATAATGTCGGTAATTTTGTTTGGAACATCTTGAACTTTTTATATATATATAGGAGAACTTGGACTTAAACAAAATCATATTTTAGATATTAAACTTTAACTATTTCACCAATTTTAGGAGCTTTCTTAACACACCTGTTTGATCATTAATTATTGATTGATCATTGATTATTAATTTTGGTTAAACTTATGATACATTTTTTTCTTGAATGGTGACCTTAAGGAAGATCAAAAACATCAATCATATGTGTCTTTTGTGAATCTATCAATCACATTTAGTTTTACCAATTATTTCAAGAGATATATGACATGTATACAGAATAATTTAGTGGATAAAACTTATTTCTTGAATAATAAAATGTTTCTTAAAAACGAAAGGTACTAAAAATTAAATTAAACTAAAATATAGCTATTATTATTATTACATTGAATTAACATGTTTTAAATCAACACTTTATAATATTTATTTCTATAAAGTTTTAGTTTGTACAAATTAATCATATTTTATTATTACTCTTTCAGGTGTAGTAGTTTCCCTAATTACCCTTGGCCTTGGCTTCTGGGTGATGAATTTAGATTCGCCTGTTATTTCTCAATCTGGAGACAGCAATGCTTGCAGTTTAGCAAGGTAACATTATAATTCCAATTTTTTTTTATTAATGATAGACATGCCTTTTGCATACTTTAATTAAAATAAATCAGAAAAAAACTGTGCTTGAGAAATGAGTATTATTCAAAACCTATTTAATTGGTAAATATTTTGTTATCATTTAAATAGGGATGACTTATTATACTTTTGCTAAAACACTGTACGACTTGGCCCAGTAATAGAAACAATGAGATATCATCTAACATTTTTATGTTCCACTATGGCATACTTAACCAAAATGTATTAAAGGATCCATGCTTAGTAATAAGCATATAACCTACTTGACATGGCTCTCCCCATAAGTCTCAGATAAATTTATACTAGAAACCACTGGATCAATTATTGACTTATAATAGTATAGAGAAGAGAGATTGTAATCACTCTGCTAGTTACTAAGCATTGTTGTGACACTGTGCTGATGTTACAAAACAACGACAGGCTCACACTCAATACAACAGCACATTCATTTTAAGAATTTATTGAAATTTGATTGTGGAACTTATGGATAAAAATCCTAGGTTAAATAAATAATTAAGTAAAAATAATAAATTACTGCTCAAAATAAATTTAAGTTAATGGTAAATAGGAATGTATCTAAACTCTCAAAAGTTGAAATGTTGAAGTGTAAATAAACCATAAAAATAGATGTTTTATTGTATGTTAAAATACTCATTCTTAAATTATTGCTTTCATCATGTGGTAGAGAATTGTATCTTTTAATTTTGGATATATATATATATATAGAAAGAGAGAGAGAAAGAGAGGGATATATTTCAAAATTATGCCATATTAAAACTGAAGTCAGAAATGTTTGAAAGCATATTTATTCAACACTAGCAAATAGTTTTTGGTTGCATGATTAAACTTTTCTAACTAATTTATAATACTCATCGCTTTACTTTATTTTTGGTTTAGTTGAATACAATAAATAAAATATTTGTTGTATACTAAATCAGATCTATAAGAACAATGTAAATTAATATGCTGATGATAATTGTCCATTATACTCTTACAGAAAGTAAACCAAACAGAAAATCTTAACCTGTTTCTGGATTTAATCACCCACAATGATCAAAATGATCAAATTTTCAACTAAAAATAGTAATATCTTGCAAAACAGCTTTCATTAATAACTATACATCTGTGTAATGTACTCAAAAGTTGTTTGGTCAATATTAAAGGCTCTACTCATCCATTGCTTAGCTTCCGCTACCAAGCTATTATTATTCTTACATGTATTTTAATGAAACTTAACTAAGCGGAAAATAGAAAACCTAATTGCTATAAACATGTTTTACATTAATAATTTTGTTTCTAGGACTTGTGCTGAATGTATTGAATCTTCAGCTCATTGTGGCTTTTGTTATCTCGATCTGGCATCTGGATTTACTAATGGCTCCTGCTGGTCAGAAGACTTAATAACTAGAGGTACACCTGCGTTGATGGGTCCTTGTAGTAACCAGAGCTTGATGCACTCCAACACTTCTCTTACGTGGGAAGTTAATTGGTGCCCTTCCCATTATTCTTGGGTCGCTGTGTCAGCTCTAGGAGTTTATTTGCTATTTTTTGCACCCGGTAAGTCTTTTTAATATGAAACTTAATATTATAGCTATACCATACATATTGGCCATAAGCTTAACCAAGGAATAAAAAATATAAAATACATTTATTTAGTTTAGTTTGAAGAGTGCCATTTCAGTAGAGTAAATAAAAAGGTTTTTTTGTGATGTAAAAGGTGTATTTTTTTCTTATTCTAGGAATTATTTTGTAAAAGTTCTTAAGCCTTTCATCAATTTAATTTTTGTGAGCGCTCATATTGCTCTACAATGTCAAATAATACAAACAAATGATGATTCTTTGTCCAGGTTGATATACCTCTCTTGATCATTTCATATTCTATGAGCTTGATTTATGCTATTATTCAATAGCACTGGAAATTAAGCACAGGATGTCACCTTAATTTAAAGAGTATAAAAATCTTGAAACCAGGAGAAAGGAGAACCTATAAAGTTTACTTAGTCAAATTTTTTATTGTCACCAGGTCTTACTGCCCGTTTGGGTTACATGCATTAGAACCAATACACTATTGTGTTAAGGATGAAAAATCTTGAATTTAGAGAAAATGTACCTGCATATGCACAAAGGCAGATTGTAAAACCATTTAGAAAAAAACACCCTTAATACATTTGACCAGAATTCAAACCCCGATGTCTCCGTCATCGGCAGTGTAGTCACTTGAGAATGTGAAGTATTAGACCATTCGACCACCAAAGCTGGTTATCGTCCCTTTGTTTGGAAACTCTTTGCTAAAATTGGTTTGCAATTTTCCTTTTAAAATTTAAATCCCTCTTCTAGACTTTTAACTCCAAAATTGGCTACCACTAATTTTAGAATTTGTTAAAGAATATTTCATTAAAAGTTATTCTTTCGCTCTGACAATTTATATGATCAATGCTCAAGGAAAAGGAATTAAAATTATTGAAAGTTTTTTTTTTTTAAGGTATGGGACCGATGCCATGGACTATCAATTCGGAGATATATCCAACATGGGCACGAAGTTTTTGCAATAGTGTGGCTACATCATTTAACTGGATGTTTAATATCCTGATTTCTATGACTTTCCTCACGCTTACTGAAGTCCTTAGCAAACAAGGTAATTCTGTATTTTAAGAGAAGTTAGAACTAACCATGAACTAAATTCTTCATTATGGTAGCTTTTGTCAAATTACAATTTTCGATCATAAAAAAATGAAAAGAAAATTTGTCACATATTTTATAATCATTCTGCAATTTTCTTTAAAAAAAAATTGTTTCTCCTTAAATTGCAGCAGACAAATACTTTTTCTTGGGTTAAGTGTTAAAATGTAAATTTGATAAATACTGGAAAATTGATGGCTATAACTTGCAATATATCTCACCTTGCTCATTTACTTTAATGTAATAATGTTGCGAATGTAGTACTTGAAGTAGTTAATAAGTGTTAAGGTATATTATACATGCAGCATTAATATAATGCCGAAACAATTGATTAACTTTGTAGACATGTGGGACTGGATAAAACTCGCCCAAGATAGGGATAGGGTCTAATGAGATGGACTAGATAGAACTAGCTCAAGATAGGGATAGGGGCTAATGAGATAGACTAAATATTACTAGCTAAAGATAGGGATAGGGTGTAATGAGGTGGGCTGGGTATAACTAGCTCAGATAGGGATAAGTGGGACACTGATGTAAGTGTGGCACTGAACTTTCAGGTTCTTATGCCATGGAGTGAGTAAATAAGTAAAATAATCCCTTATAATACCAACAAATTCTCAGTTAACTTAATGTATTCACCAAACGTATCAATAAAATGTGACTTTTGTTTTGTAATTTAAAATATATACATCATAATTATCATCAACTGTTTTCTGCCTTTGGTAAGGATTGGTTTAGTACATACAATACCTCCATCTTCCTCAAAACTTCCACCATTCTTTCTCGTTTAAAGACTTCCTCTTATCATCTCCTCCCAGTTCTTTCTTAGCCTACTTTACAGTCTTTATCCTACATACTTCAGCTCCATCATTCTCTTTTGCATCCTCTCCTTTTCTAACTTCATTACTGACCATACCTTCTCAATCTAGTTTTCTTTACTATCTCATGTACTTTCTGTACTCCCACTCTTTCCCAGATAACTTCATTCCTTATCTTCTTTCTTCTTGTGACAGCTAACATGCTCCTCACAAACTTCATTCCCATGGCTTCCACTTTCCTAGTCTCTCTCAGATTCATTGTCCATGGTTCTTCTTCATATGTGACAATGGGTACAAAGTGTGTATGCCCTAACACCTTACCTTACACTTCAAGGGCTATTCTCTTCTCCAAAGCAGGTTTCTTACACACCTATAAAACAACTCTCCCTGCTGCCCTCTTTTTATTACATTCTTTCTATTCCCACCCTTCCCCCAACCCTGCTTCCAAGGTATTTTACATTCTGTACTTTTCTCAGCTCTACTCATATAACATATACTTGAACAAATACATTTTTTATTCAAGGAAATACATCAAATAAAATAAGATTTGATCCCTTTTACTGTTTTTAAGTTATTATTATTATTATTATTGCAATGGGATATCCAAGGTATTATGGCTATGAGAATCACCCATTTAAAATATATATATTTACCAACATCCCCCAAAGCTAATATGTCATCTAGAGTAATACATTAAACATAGCACATTAGGCCGAATTGATTTTAAACCCTGATCTCTCCATCATTGCAATCCAGGTGTAATGTCATTCTTAACACATTATACTATTGGGTTTATTTTCTATCTAGAAAATGTTATTTTAATTTAAAATAATATAAGACTTTAAAAGAAATATGTAATTTATTGGATCTTGAAAAATAAGAACATTAAAAATTAGTCGTACAATAGTGTAAGGATTGGAAATGGTAAGTTGAAAATTATTTTGTAATTAAAATATTAGATATATCTAAAATAACATAAAACCCTTTAAAATTTAGCATAAATACATAGAGTATATGATGTTTGAAAATGTAAGTTAAAAAATGAAGTTATATGATTATTAGATTTTAAATTTTAAAGTATTATATTAGGGAAAATGAAAAAATTGAGGATAAGATAGTATTTGAAGCAATAAAAATTCGTCAAGGAGAAATGTTTGTCTTAGAAACAGTTGAAACATTTTTTCTGAGACATATGACTGAAGTATTATGAAAAGATGTAAAACACAAAGTGTGTACTATATGGGTTTTCGAAGATAACACTTAAAATCAAATAAGATAATGTCGTACTTGACATAAAATTAATTATAATTGTAGTCACATAACAGGGGGTATTGAAATAATAATAATATAGATTTAAGTTTTAAGAATTCAAAAAGTTATAGTAATATTTGTGATGATTTCACTTTGTTGCAGCTAAGGTGTTTTTTAAGGACCAACTTGAAGACTATTGACATGTTTCAGTATAATAAATAACATTACCAGGATAAACTTAAATAACAGAAATAATAATAACTTTCCCATGTCTTCCATTATTTCTGTTATATAGTTAGGGGGAACCTGGCAATTTAGGGGTAAGGTGTCAGACTTCTGTGCTGGGGTTCCGGGGTCCCAGCACAGATTTATCTGAGTGCCAAACCCTTCCTTCACCTCTGACAAGATGTATATTTATCACAACTTGTGAATGCCAGGCCTCCCCTGTCGTTCGGATCCCACGTTAATCTGTAGGTCCTCCATTTCATCTCGCAATCACCCTACCATTACACATTAGTGTAAGTGCATATAACCCGATCGGGTAATAAGACGTAGTAGTAATAATAATAATAATAATAATAATATTATATAGTTTTTGCCTAATGATGTTATTTTGAAACATGTCAAAAGTCTATTAGCTGATTCTTAAGAAACCATCTTAGCTACAAAGGAATGTGGAACTCGGAAATTATATTAAAATCCTTAAGATTACTATAACTTTTTTGAATTATTAATACTTTTGTTAAAATCATGTTCGATATATGAACTATATATATTTTAAATCGTAAAATAACTTTGGAATATGTTATTTAGCTTATTTTAATTTTACACAGTTCTCTATTTACATTTGTTTTGTATTTATTATTTGTTCTTCGGATGTTTCTCGCCATTTTTGAGGGTTTTCTGCAGTTTTGGGAGTTGGAAGGAAGAAGGCATTAAAGTCATTGTTTTTAGAACAGTGGGATAAAGTTTGGCATAGAGTCAAGTTTGTTTAGGGTGTCGGTCACAACGGTTACACCAAGTGATACACGGATAGTTTTCAGTGTTTGGATCGAGTGTTACTTGCCCTAAAGTAACCTCTTTTAGCAAGAAACCGTGACAATACTAGAGGTGCTGATGAAATAACACATTGTTTTCTATTTCTTCTCACTCTAAATCAACAACCCACAAGGTAGGCCTTCATTTTCAGCAAATCTCAAATTGATCAAAGTAAGATACTCAATTCAACTTGTATACAGTCCTTTACTCATTGTTTTTAGTCTTATCACATTGCTTGATAGCTGGGACGAACAAACTTATTCATTTATAACTTATTTTAAGTGTAATCTTCAAATAGGCATATTGTACCCTTTTATGTTATAAAAATTTCTCCTTGACTAATTTTAATGAATTTTTTTTTATATGATTCAATAAAAATACATTTAGTTTCTCTTCAAATATTATCTTATCCTCAACTTTTTAATTTTGACTCAAATATGCTTTATTATTTAAAATCTATCGAGCATAAAACTCAATTTTTAACTTAAATTTTCAAACCTCATATACTCGCTATGTATATATACTTATATTTAAAATGCTTTGTTATTTTTACTGTATCTATTATTTTAATTCCTAGATATTTTAAAAATAGTTTTCAGCTTAGCATTTCCAATCTATTTTATATCACATTTGTCAATCCTCACAATAGTGCCTGAATATTTTTTTAATGTTCTAATCTTATGGTGATCTAATAAATTACATATTTCTTTTTAAGCGTTAAATTATTTTATATATGCTAATGCTCCTTACAAACCCTTTTAGAATGTTTTATAAAATGTTATTTTGTTAAAATTAAAATGATTGTATGTTATGGTAACATTTTTGCCACTAACTCATTATAAAAATGTCTGCTCTGTCATTCATCCTTGGTCATCAGTGAGTTTGGGATTCATCTTATTTCGGGTCAAAAGAAAGTATAGATCCAGTGTGTGCACTTTTTTTCCTACTGGTACAAATTTTTTGGTGCACTCAAATTCTTTATTCTGACTAAAGGAGGCTTAGTGCCATTTTGCATAAACGATTTTCTTGCCACTAACATGCAGTGTGAATAGTGTTTTGGATACTTAAATGCTATGCTTCAAGTAGATAATTATTTGAATGTTTCTTATTTATTAAAAAAAAAATTCAAATCAGAAGACACTGGTACAACAATAGTTGTAATATATGTCAATAAAAACATTCTCCTTCTCCATTTTATGCTTCCATGTGAGATATTTTAATTGATATTACTCACAATATAGAGTTAAAGGCAAATTAATGAAGATGTATGAAATCAATTTTGATGAACATTAACTTTATGGGCGTATAATATCATTTAAGTTTTCCAACGGTATTTTTTTATTCCCTGATAGTAAAATAAAAACAATCTAGGTCTTGATATTCATCCCTATACCATCCTTGAAATTCGTTGGGTAATATTTCAACAAGTAAATGAAAAGTTATTTTCATGAAGCACCTCTAGGGAAAGTGTCATTTAAAGCATAAGTAATACATTTTACTATTCATTTATTTTACAAAATCCTCAATGCAAATTTTATTTCAGTTATATCTCTTATGTTGTGGCATTTTTAATTTCCTCGAGTATTAGTTAAAGTTTGGATTTAACCTACTTTAAAACATAAGTAGGATACCGTCACTTGCTAATAAATCATACATTTAACATTTAATTTAGGCAAACTTTTATTACTATTACAGTGATGATTATAATAAAACCATTTTCATCCCTGTCCAAATTGCACTATGTATTTCTTGGGCTGGAACTATACTCTAAACTTACTTCTTTCAGGTGCTTTCTACTTATATGCAGGATTATCTGCCATGGGTTTCATAGTTCTACTGTTCATCTTGCCAGAGACCAAAGGGAAATCTCTGGAAGAAATGGAAGATGTTTTTGCTGGTCATTGGTGCTGCAGTAGGACACCAGTTAGCAGTTCAAAGAACATTCAGTACGTACAAATACGGGGTATGAATTGGGGTCGTCGTCAAGGTAGGGATGACAGTGGAGATAGTGATAGCTAGTCTACCACTTGGCATTTTATGTGTTTACCTATTCTAAAATATAATAGGTCACCTACTACTTGCCAGTTCCCAATAGTCTGTGGGTCCAAATAAATCCAGGGTTTATATATTATGTTAGTCTTAAGTAACACAATGTTGAAAACTATATTAGCTTTCACAAAACTAGTTCTCGATAGTTGCATTTAACGTCCATTAGCCACCAACACAAATAATTTAGGGCATACTGTGTGTAGTAATTAAACAAAAACTATATTTATAAGATATGTGTCAATGGTTATTAAAAATATTTAAAAATTTATATATTACAGCCATGAATACTACCTAGTAAATTAATCAGTAAAGGTAAATGTTAAAGTCAAATTGCTCACTATTCTTTAAAGTACTTAATTATGAAAGCTTATTGTAAAACATTCATTGATCCTTATTTTTACCTTCCCCATTGCTTCACAAAAATGCCATCTCTTTATAAACTAATGGGTATCATAAATGAATATTTTTAGTTGCTTATAGAATGAATATTTACACTTAAATTGATAAAAATCACATTTTTTAGTCCAGTTATTTTTATTGCTTTATTGAGTTGATTCTTCAAAATTCTCATTTAATGGAGCTGTAAACTATTTTGTTGGGTGTGCAAGGAAAAGCCATATTATTAATTCACACCATGTGTGATACATTAAAATATATGGCAAATTAAATTTGAAGTTTAAAAGCAATTTAATTTAATTGAGGTCAAAATGAATCTCGTATTATTTATTAATGAACTTAGATTTTTATTTAATGGTTGAAATTTTTAGTCTCCTTAACCATCATCCTCTAAGATACTCATTTTATGGTTGTTGATAGGCAGGAGTAAATCTTAAAGCATTTCAAGGTTTTTTTATGTTGAAATCATATATTTACAATGATAGAAAAAACACCATAAAAGTAAACAAAATACATTTTTATTAGATATTAAGTATTTTTGAACCAGGGTGTCTACCAATGTTGGAAATATATATACTTGATTTTATTTTTGATACTGGAAATACTGGAATATACTGGAATTTTGAATCAGATAATGGAAAAATATTCAACCTTTTTACATCAAGTGAAGTGTTGGATTAAGCATTTTGAGATTCCTGATATTATTTGGACTACTGATAGTTCTATTTTGACCACCCCTCAATTACTCCCCCTTTGGTCTATCTCGTTTGCCACACAATTAGTTTACCTTGTCGATGACCTTGCAGTGGGGATGTTTGCCTCACTGCTGACCTTTCTATTCTCAGTCTCTACACTAAGCCCTCCCCCTTACCCCCCTTCCCACCACCACCCCAACAGTTTTCCAGCAGTAACCATTACATGTGATGAGTTACTTGTAACTGCTCAAGTTCAAACACCACTTCAAACTATTGGTGTACCTGCCTGACCTTGACTTTCCAATGGCACAGTATAGTATTTGTTGTGTTCTTTACTTCATCCCCCACCCCTCTCGCTCCTCCTTCCTTCCTCTACCCGCCCCAAAAAAAACCTACCATTCCTAAGTTTGTCCTGGTGTGAGTATTCTGCAGATCCCACTTGTTTATGTTGTGACCTTTATGTTTAAGAAGAAATGAGTAAACTCAGAGGAAAAATCTCTTTTAGAGATGATTGGTTGGACAGTACAGTCTTTAGAGATTGGATGTGGTTACAAAAAAGTGGCTTGTGATAAAAGTAAAGGCCATTGTTCTTTGTGTAAAACTAACTTTGATATAAGTAACATGGGAATATCTTCAATCCGATCTCATACCAAGGGAAAGAAGCATGTTGACAGAGTGAAAGCTGCTAGTGGGAGCAAAAAAAATAATATATATATATATAGGACTTGGTCCCTACGTCCAAAAATGCATTGTCATTTGTATAGACCTACATGAAGATGCACATTTTAGTGCTAATGACCATGAATTAGTTTTGAAACCTGAAACTAGACTTAGTTGTTCTATTCAGAGCTTCCTTGCCAATGATGAAGTTTCTTGTGCTGAATTATTGTGGGCTATTTATCACTCAATTATTGACACATTCTTCTGCTAGAGGTTTTTCTGCTTGTAGTGATCTTTTCAAAGTAATATTTTCCAATAGTGATATTGCCCAGAAATTCCAATTGCATAAAGATAAACTTGGAAATGTCATCGTGTATAGACCAGGTCCTTTTTCCAAAAGCGAGCTTGCGAATATTATAAGCAATGCTCATTTTATTGTATTTCATTTGATGAGAGCATAAATACTGTGGCTGTGGCTTCTGGAGTGAAAATGAAATTCACACAAGATATTTAACATCTTGCTATTTAGGTCATGCAACAGCTCAAGATATATGAATCAAAGTTACATCACATTTTCTTTGATCACAGATCTTTGATCAAAGAAATTTGACAGAAATGTGATAGTGTAATACCAGCCTTAGAGTAAATCATTTGGTGACTCATCATTTACACATACTGTGACTTTAAATAATTATGTCCACTGCTTGACATAGTCGAGTCAGTTGCCGGCACTGAGTGTTATGGCTACAGCTTATTGATTTGTCGGGATTGTTTTTAAAAGTTGTGAAAGTTTAGTGTGTTCAAATTCAGTGTAGTGTGTTTTTTTCCCCCCACACTATCTGAATTTTTAGCTCTCCTAGACAACCTTGGTCCCATTAACCTCAAATAGTCAAGAGACTCTTCTGTTCAAACTGCATTGCCCCACTCCTCACTTCCCTTTACCGCTAACCAGTAGTAATAACTATCTTTAGAGTCCCTTGAGTGTTGCATGTATGTACAAAGTTTGGTCATAGCCTCCATTTACCTTGCTTGGTTTCACCATGGTATAGCTTATAAGATAGAGCCATAGTGTAATTAGTGTAATTAATCAAAGTTACACTCCTACCTCTGAGGGTGAACAAAGTCTACAACTTGAAAATGAGAAGAAATAATAATAATAATAACCTTTATTTATCTTTATTTATTAGCCTTTTCTTCCACTTAATCAGTGTTGAATACAACATACACTATTATATTTATTGAAATACAATTTAATAAAGAAATATTCAAATAAGTAGAAAAACATTCTCACGCTCATTCACACACACTCATATAAAGCTCTAGTAGTTCCAAGAACTCGGTTTAGCTCATTAGACAAGATAAATTGCTTAACCGCGCACTTTAAGGGGAGTCTAGATGTTAGATGACGAGTAGAGCTATCTAGTTTGTACCAAGCCTGTGATGCCAGGACAGTGAAAGACCAAGCATATTTTTTAGATCTATGTATGAGAATAGACATCTGTAGAGTAGATTCTGATCTAGTAGCTCGGCTATGTTTATCTTTCTGGAATAGGAATCATGAGGATAGGTATTGAGGCTGAGATGACGATAATATTTTGTGAAACAATACTAATAAATGTAGCCTTCGCCTTTGATTTATTCTTAACCAACCAAGTTTATTAAAATACTTAGAAATATGGTCATGCCGTTTTAAGTTAAATATGTATTGAACACATGTGTTTTGTAGTCATTATGCTAGATCGTCTCTTAAGTCACTGTATACTACGTCACAGTAGTCGAAGTATGGCATTATTAAGCTCTGGACATGGATAAGTCGTACATTTTCTGGGATAAAATTCTTTAGTCTTCTCAGTGAATGTAAGCAGGCATACACTTTCTTGCAAATCGAAGTTACTTGATCTGTCCAATTAAGATTTTACATCAATAATCACACCAAGGCTTTTAGTAATTGTTGCCAATTGTACTGTGGCTACTCTTAATCGTATGTCAGTCAGTAGGGAACGGTCCACATTCGGTAGTAATCTGCTTGTTCCTATAAGAATGGCTTGAGTTTTATCAGGGTTCAATTTAAGTCCATTTTTTTCAGACCAAGCATTTATTTTAGCTAGGTCAATATTCATATCGTTGTATGGCTGTATTTATTGAAGAATGGTCGGTGGAAATATATATTTGAAGGTCGTCTGCATACATGTGATATTTACAGTATGACATAGAAGAAGTGATATCGTTCACATATAGATAAAAAAGCAATGGCCCTAAAACTGAGCCCTGTGGAACGCCAGCCTCAACTGGGCGCCATGTTGAGAACGTGTTGCCTATCATAACACTTTGCTCGCGACCATGCAAATATGATCTCATCCACTGTATACTGCCTGGAGAGAAATTAAATAATACTTGCAATTTTGCTAATAGAATATTAAAATCAACAGTATTAAAAGCATTTGCGAAATCTAGTAATATAATAAGTGTTAGCTTGCGCTTATCCGTGGCTAGTCTAATATCGTCTGTGACATTTATCAACGTGGTACATGTACTATGATGTGATCTGAATCCTGATTGATAGGCAGTTAACAAATTGTGTTTATTAACGTGTCAGTAAATTTGTTGATGCACTAGGAATTCTAGTGCCTTAGAAAAGGACAGAAGTATACCTACAGGTAATTTTGTTATTTTATTTTTATAACTGTTGCTATATCTGTTTGGTTTTCAAATGTACATAATTTGGATGAGCTACACACCAATATTTTATGATTTTTGCAACAAACATTGATTTTAGCTGGGCGGTCAGTAAAAGCATCCCTGGGTAGAAAACTTCAAACACGCCTCTCGTATTTATTTGTTTCAGACAAACTCGGTAGAAAGCCGGTCGTCCTGTTCGCAAGTTTTGTTTTTACTGCAGGCTCAATAGTCATGGGCTTGGCTAGTAATAAAGAGGCTCTTCTTGCTGGGCGAATCATTGTGGGGATTGGAATAGGTAAGTTGAACAAACTTTATATTATATTCTTTAGATTGAAAAATGACACGTGGACACGAGAATCGAACCCGGGACATTTGGGTTAGTACGCCAATGCTCTAACCACTGAGCTATCCAGGAATCATCTCGTGCCCATGGTCATTCTTCACCCATATTTTAAGGCAGAGTTTGTGATGAATGTGTAGAAATTGTCATTTAAATATGTGCGATCAATTAAGATCGTGAGGTTTCAGATAATGCGGACACCTTCGACTTGGTAGTTGGCTTTTTGCTTCCATTAGTACAAATTATAGTTGTACGAATGTGCATATCATGATGGATTGAATAGCAAAACTATTATATTTGATAATCACAGTTTTAGAGCATTGGCTTACTAAGATAAAATTCCCAAGATTTATTCTCGTGTCCAGGTGTCATTATTTATTCTAAAGATTAGAGTATTAGCGTACTAAACGAACATTCCCCGGTTCAATTCCTGTGTTCAGGTGTCATTTTTAAATTTAGGCCTAAAGAATATGATCTTTATATGCGGATATAACCATAATTATCAAATATAAAAGCTTTGCTATTTAATCCATCATACTATATATTATTCAATTACTTACTTGCTATATGGCGTTAGTAATTCAAAAGTTCTTTGCCACACTTACGCCACTTATACCTGTCTTGAAAACATACTTTTTATAACCGGTGAGATTGCTTTGAAACTCTATGATAAAAATGAATTTATCACTAAGGCTATCCACTGAAAGGTCTGTCCCAGCAAACTCAGCTGGTGTGTTTATTCTCAACTTAAAGGGCCAGAATTTGATACTCTTTTCAGCCGGGTGCACTTAAGATTGTTTTCCACATTGTCATTTCTCTATCCTCACCCAGGTTAAAAATGCCGCATTTGTTTAAAATGATCTTAAATTGTCCTTTGTTCTTGAATTATCATAAATTATTGGGGCTAGCCCAAGTTGGCGGTAAAATAAATTTCCTAACCTGGTTCTTCCTCGCATTTGTCTTTGTCAAATAGACCCACTCCTCGACATGATACGTAGTTGGTTGTGTTTTCTCCGTAATGTGAACCCTCCTTAACAGTTTAGCTGGAGTCATGTAATTCTTTGGTATTTTTCTCATATGCCCCTAGTCAATTACTAATGTCATGAGCTTAACACTTCTACTCGAACCTAAGTTTGATTCTAGTCATCAGTGGTTTTATGCTTTGTTCCCAAAAATAGCTTGTTCTTCTAAAATTACCAAATCTTCTTCTTGTGGTGTAGCAGTCCAATGTTTCTCTTTTTCACTGAAAATAATATATTCCCTAGCAATTCTCTTGATACACTTACAGATGGTTTTTCTACCCTAGTTTTTCGACCTTCTTGTGGCTTTCCCTGGAACTGCGAGTTTTTGGTTCGCTCCCCGCATGTTCCCCTCCAAGACGATCTTCTCTTTCTCTTCTATGATGTCACTTTCACTTGTCAGATGCAACTCAGCTATTTTGTGGTTGATGGATATTCAACCCCTATACCTCATAGGCCATTTCTACCTTCCAGGTATCCCTGGAAAAGCTTGTGTCTACACTGCTCAATACTTGAATATGTCCCGCGATTTCCCTTTTGAAATGCTACCAAATAGGCTTTCTACCTATTCTCCAGCCACTCAAACCTCCAAATTTCTTCGTACTTCCATCACAGTCCTTAGAACTTTCCTAGTGCCTAGGCACAGACGCTCAGCAACAGTTAAGACTATTAGGACCGAATATTCTACATAGCTCAGACAGGGTTTACTCCCTTTCGGTTATGCCTCTCGTTCTTATCTTCTTATGATACATCTATTATTTCTAAGTCTTATATCAGGAAGTCTAGGACTAATTTCACCAACTGAAATGCGACCCTGTAGGCCTGCTTACCTACCAATAGATCTACCATAACTTATCCCAAGTTATGCATTTTGTGACCTGATAGACCCGAAATCTTGAATCTTGGTTTTGACAAATCCATGGGTTCCACAATCTTCTGCCACATTGCTGAAACTTGTGCCCCGATATCTACTAGAAAACAATATTTTTTTCCCTTGAAACAACACACTAACACCAATTCCTAGTTTCTTCATCCTTTACTATTGTTGTTTTCCCCATTTTCAACAATGCTTCGCTTTATCTATGGTTAAGTTTCTTCTGAAACTGTTTTCCTCCCTCTCTACATTTGACCATCTTGATATAATTGATGCTTGACTTATATTATCAAAAAACACTAAGATATTGTCTTCTGCTTTCCCATTTAACACTGGAATATTCGGCAACAGTGGGAAATTCCTAACCGCTGGTATTGGTTCATTTTCACCCTATTGTTCTGAGCCGTTTCTAACCTGATATTCTATGTCTATCCAGCTCCCTTGGTAGTTGGTTAATGGCGGTTTGTAGGCCAACCTTCACCCCCATAAACTTCAACTAAAGCCATGGTAATTATGTTTAAGAATTCCTACCTTCATTCCCAACAGCTTCTCTCTGCAACAGGTGATGCACTGCTGATGGTTCAGACCTCCTCTCCACTGAGTCTTGGTACAGCGCCCTCGTTCCTCCGACACGTACCGATCGTTGTGCGACGTGGTTGCTTTACACAGTCTTTCACTTTCGAAACGCTTCTTGTAACAGTATTATTTTTGAAAAAAAAACAACAACCTTAGATCACCACTTCTGAACTAAATTTAAATCAACTTTCTTAAATCACTGCATGAATTTTAAACATAGAATAATAAAACACAAATTTTAATAGCACTTTATTTTATTTTGAAATCTAAAATGCAATTGTAGCAAGTTTAAGCAAGCTCTTCTCTAAGGATCTCAATTTTTTTTAAGTTTTAATAAAATGCCCTAAGTAATATTATTGACAAACTAACCTACAATTCCCACTTTAGTGGCCACATAGTCTAAGGTGTTATTCTCGCAATAAACTATACTGGCAAAGATGGGGAGATCGTGGTTTGATCCCAGGCAGATGAACTGAGGGTGGTTTTCCATAAAGAGTTTTCCACTCTCCTTTCATGCAAATGCTGGTACACTTCCACAATTCAAACTTCCTAATCCCTAAATACATTAGTGTAATAAGTACATAGGTGCAAGACCTGAACGAGTAGTAAGACTCTGTGCTAAAAAAAACTAACCTACATTGATCAAGTGTGTTAATGATAGACAAATACTTATTAAAAATGTAAATTCGTTTAAATATTATGTGCTATTTTTATAAACTATACTCTTTGAAATAATTCTAAATAATAATATAATTATGGTCCAAAATATTTTTTTTATTGAATAGTTCCTTTTGGGTCAAGTAATACTCTACACCATATTTTTTGCAAATCAGAATGGGAAGATAAAAGAAAGCTAGTACCTTTTTGATAACTTAAAAAAAAAAATCACGATGATAAGAAAGTACATACTGTGGAGACATTTAATTACATTTCACACATTTGTGTATTATGAAAATACTTTTTCCAGAAAAATATTTACATTCCACAGTGACTCTTGATTACATGCTTTTTAAACTAGCCCCCTGTTTTGCGATGAATGTAAGTATTGTTTGAGATCATTATCTTTATTATATTTACTAAATACAGGGTGTCTAGCAGTACTGGAAACTTACTTAATTTTATTTTTTATATACTGGAATATACTGGAATTTTGAATCAGATACTAGAAAAAATATTCAGCCTTTTTACATTAATTGAAGTGTTGGATTAAGCATTTTGAGATTCCTGATATTATTTGGACTACTGATAGTTCTATTTTGACCACCCCTCAATTACTCCCCCTTTGGTCTATCTCGTTTGCCACACAATTAGTTTACCTTGTCGATGACCTTGCAGTGGGGATGTTTGCCTCACTGCTGACCTTTCTATTCTCAGTCTCTACACTAAGCCCTCCCCCTTACCCCCCTTCCCACCACCACCCCAACAGTTTTCCAGCAGTAACCATTACATGTGATGAGTTACTTGTAACTGCTCAAGTTCAAACACCACTTCAAACTATTGGTGTACCTGCCTGACCTTGACTTTCCAATGGCACAGTATAGTATTTGTTGTGTTCTTTACTTCATCCCCCACCCCTCTCGCTCCTCCTTCCTTCCTCTACCCGCCCCAAAAAAAACCTACCATTCCTAAGTTTGTCCTGGTGTGAGTATTCTGCAGATCCCACTTGTTTATGTTGTGACCTTTATGTTTAAGAAGAAATGAGTAAACTCAGAGGAAAAATCTCTTTTAGAGATGATTGGTTGGACAGTACAGTCTTTAGAGATTGGATGTGGTTACAAAAAAGTGGCTTGTGATAAAAGTAAAGGCCATTGTTCTTTGTGTAAAACTAACTTTGATATAAGTAACATGGGAATATCTTCAATCCGATCTCATACCAAGGGAAAGAAGCATGTTGACAGAGTGAAAGCTGCTAGTGGGAGCAAAAAAAATAATATATATATATATAGGACTTGGTCCCTACGTCCAAAAATGCATTGTCATTTGTATAGACCTACATGAAGATGCACATTTTAGTGCTAATGACCATGAATTAGTTTTGAAACCTGAAACTAGACTTAGTTGTTCTATTCAGAGCTTCCTTGCCAATGATGAAGTTTCTTGTGCTGAATTATTGTGGGCTATTTATCACTCAATTATTGACACATTCTTCTGCTAGAGGTTTTTCTGCTTGTAGTGATCTTTTCAAAGTAATATTTTCCAATAGTGATATTGCCCAGAAATTCCAATTGCATAAAGATAAACTTGGAAATGTCATCGTGTATAGACCAGGTCCTTTTTCCAAAAGCGAGCTTGCGAATATTATAAGCAATGCTCATTTTATTGTATTTCATTTGATGAGAGCATAAATACTGTGGCTGTGGCTTCTGGAGTGAAAATGAAATTCACACAAGATATTTAACATCTTGCTATTTAGGTCATGCAACAGCTCAAGATATATGAATGAACTTTATTCTTGCACTAAAAGATGAGGGTTTGGATCTTAAAAAAATGCTTCAAGTTTCCATGGATGGACCAAATGTAAACTTCAAATTTTTAAGTGATCTCAAAAGTTACTTGAAGGAAGATTCTCCACAAGATCCTGAGTTATTGGAATTTGGAACTTGTTCTTTATCCATTGTCCATGGTGCTTACAAAACAGCACATGCTAACTCTAGTTGGACTATTAACCAGTTTTGGCGCTCACTCTATCATTTATTTGAAGATTTTCCAACAAGACGACGTGCATACTATCAAAGAATAACAGGATCATCTCTTTTCCCAATGAAGTTTTGTTCTATTAGATGTGTAGAAAACTCGTGTGAGAGAGAGAGAGAGAGAGAGCGAGAGCAATGCCATTGCTGCCGTATTTAAAACAGTATATTTATTCTAACAAGGATCCTCCAAATTCTGATAATTTTTCCAACATTAATCAATTTTGGTGAAGGATGAACTTCTGACATCAAAGTTGGGATTCATGCTGTCAGTTTTACTTGAGTTGGAGCAATTTCTCACCGAATATCAGAGCAATCAACCTCTATTGCCATTTATGTTTACAGATCTAAATAAACTACTTGAGCACTTGATGAACAGAATTGTAAAATGTGATGTAATGAATTCATCAAATACTTCCAAAAAATTGTTAGCTGTTGATTTAAAGAAACAATCTAACATGAAATCACTCCCTACTGTGGATATTGGGTTCACAGCATCAGCAGCTTTGAAAGGAATTAAAGACATCAAGATACTTCAGTTCAGAGGAGATTGTCAATTCCTAGTTGATCTCTGTGACAAACTTTTACAAAAGTGTCCTCTCTCCTACAAAATTGCCAAGCGTGCTAGTTGTCTCTCTCCCACAGTCCTGCTCAATCCATCTGTTAGAACCTATAAGATAACTTCTGCATTAGAAGTCCTACTAGATAAAATAAACTATCTAGCATGCAAGCTGATGTTGTAAAGAGACTACTTGGACTTGCTATCAAAGCAAGAAGTTATTGACTACCTTAAACAATTCACCTCAAGTGGTGACCAGCTTGATAAGTTCTTCATGAATATTTTTTCTAGATTAAATGAATCTCAGGAACTACAATATTTCACTAAACAAATTCTTGTTCTCTTCCATAGCAATGCAGCCATTGAGCGAAGTTTTTCTGTGAATACATAATGTCTGGTTGAAAACTTACATGAGGACAGCCTTATTGCTCAACGTGTAATTTATGATGCAGTACCTGGAGCCGGGAGACATCTAAATATGACAATTTCAAAAAAGATGATTCATGCTGTGATGAATGCATCAGGAATAAGGAAAGAAGCCCTTGGAAAGAAGAAAAGGATTGATGTAGACTTTAGTCAAAAAAGAAAAACATCTGAAAAAATAAGAAAATTAGAAATGAAAAGAACAGTTTTGTAGAAACCAAAGGAAGAGGCAGAAGTGTTAGAACATGAAATGCGAAAATTTATAAAAGTTTTGTGGTTGAATGACTTTTAACTTTTGTCTACATTCTCTACATTCTAAAAAATATTTAGTTTTTGGGTTTTATCATCATAATTTTTAATAATCTCAGGTAACTGCAATTATCTTTATTTCCAAGTAATTTTTATCAACATAATATTTTTGGTTATTTTTCATTGAAGATTCTCTATCTTAATTACTATATATTTACTAAACAAATTCATTATCAAAAATATAACTTGTGGAAAGTATCGACTGTCAAGGTGTGGTGGGGATAATAGTTAGTTTTTGTGTTAGAGTAAACTCCCTTGCTGTAATCATTCTTTGAAGTTGCGCCATCAAGGCTGATTATTTGTACCCTCTAAAGTGAGCTGAAATGACCTACCAGTTTGGCAGGAGAGGTATGTTCACATACCTTCCAGGGTTCTTTTACCTGCCACTTGGAACTGATGGCTTTACTTACCCTTCAAAGGATGTTGAGCTATTATTTTTTCTCGCTCAAGAAAAAGGCTTCAGCCTCTGCTGGGTTCGGACCTACAAACATCGGGTCCTGAGGCAATCACTTTACCCCAAGACAACTGAGGTCGATGGTAGTATAGGTAATTCAAAAAAAGTTAATTTGTGTGTATGTATGCACATGTATTAAAGATGGGTTGGACTACCTTTTTTCAAATCGGAAGCCTCATTTTGTCATCAAGTCCCTAATTAAAATTTGAATTTTAGAAAATATTTTAAGCATTAAAATTTGAATTTCAGAAAATATTGTAACCATAAGTGTTTAACTTTCCTAATAACTTGGATTTTTTACTTTACTTCTGATTTTGTTTTCATTAAATGATAAATTAATGATCTGGGGTTAGGTTGTCAGGTTTTCACTATCATTAATTTGGTTTTAACCACAAGAAACTATTTAACTATTTTAATACCTTTAAAAAAAACTCAAATTTATTACCTATTTTTAAAAAAATATTATGATTTGAGTCTTGAATCCATGAATATATTTTGTATCTTCTAGGGTCCCATCCTTAGTGTATACCAGAATATATGTGTTAATACACTTGATTCTTCATGTAAAAATGTTTACCTATGTCAGACCTAGGCTAAGCCTAACTTTATATCATTTTATGATTTCGAAATAGGGATTCTTTGTCTCTTAGTACCTCTCATATATACTGGATTTCTTTTTAAAAAATATACTGGCAATAGTGGAAATATACTGGAATTTCAAAACTATAGTCAGGCAGACACCCTGTGAACAAAATCAAACTGTATTTTTTACATGCTGTATTTATTGAACTATAAGAAACACACTTTATTATTTTACTTAACGACTCTTAGTCTGTGATAAAAATATTACAATCTTTGTAGGTACTATAATGATTAAGAAAGTGTTGACTATCAATGCCTATCAATGGTATAGCTACTGCGCATAAGAACTTTTCCTAGTATCATAAAGACCATTGAAACTACATTACTAGCTGAAATTGTTTTTATGGAAACTTAACATATAAAAAACATTAGTGCTGTTGCACACGTACCAATATTATCGGTGTTGGCACCGGCGCCGATATTGTTATTAACACCGATACCGGCGTGGGTTGTTGCACACACACCGACAATATCGCTATCGGTGCTTGCGAGACATAGGCAGTTTTGTTGATGGTGGCGAGCAAACAACATGGCTCCCTGCACTGCGCAATTATATCGGTGTATTTATCGAGGGGGCCGCCGACATGGCTCAGACAAGTCAGTAGTCATCACGATAATGATGTGTCGGCATTGTGTGCAACAGGGCCATAAGGTAACATGGAATCTCACTACCACCAATATCGGCGCCGGCACCGACACCGATAATATCGGTACGTGTGCAACAGCACTTAGGATAATATACCATCAAAATAATATAGGCATGTCATATACATAAAATCTTAAATTAGATATAGTTTTCAAGTTCAGGTGCAGGTAAATGAGATACACCTTAAAGCAATAATGAGCCATACTATAAAAATCAAACCTCACTTGATTTCTGTATATGTTTTCAAATATGTTCTTTGATAATTTACTGCATTGACCCAGCATCTCTTATTAGCCTTTTTGAATCTCATAGTACAATAAATACGGTAAGTCTTAAAAGAGTATGGTGTTTTATGTGGCAATGAAATTATTGTGTTCAGTATTCACTTTCCAAAGAACAAACATTAATTATTTTTAAATCGAGTTCATTCTCTTTCACAACATTTTAGTTCGTTGTTATATTTGTTCTAAAATCAAGCTTGGATCACCTGCTAATAACCTCGCACTAAAATGCATTTAAAAAATGTTGTGCATGTGTGAGCAAGCAGCAAAGGTTACAAGCATGTTGAGTGAATTGGTGGAAGGGGGTATAAAACTTGCACATTATCTTTACTATAATGCATGTTTTTTTTTATGAAGACTGATTGGCTATGCCATGGCTAAAAGCACTAAATGACTGATATCTCACCTCAATGGGATAGTGGTTTTAGCCAAACTGGTAAAACGGTTTAATTGGAAAAGAAAAGGAATGGGTGGATTATGGTTAATTTTACTCAGAAATTTCAATATGTTGATAACCAATCTATATTAAGTGCCTAAAAAATTGGCAATGTAAAAATCTCAAGTTATCAAAGCTAATTTTTTTTAGACTCGCTTGTATTTTATTATATATTCGCAATTATAAATGGACAATTCTAAAGGTTATCAAGTTGAGAGTTTCTATAGATTAGTTTTAGCTTATTTTAAATATAGCTATAATTGGCTGTTAATTTATTACTGATCTCAAAAGTTTTATGTATTGCTATTTTATTGCTGGGATGAATTAAAGAAGCACTTTTTCAATGTTTGAATACTTTTTACAAAACTCTCAAATCTCAATGTTCCTTGGTCCAAACTTAACCTAAAGAGTTAGGTAGCTTCAAGTTTGCATATTTGTATATTGCAATTAAAATGATCTCAACAATGTTCATTGAAAAAATGCACTATAAGATGTACTTTTTTTTTCTTTTTAGAAAAACTCCATGCAAATAATTTTGAGACATGTTACTTTTTATATGTACAAACAGCACAACACTACGAATAACAAGTGCATTTTATGTAACTAACACTTGTCCAACACAGTAAAAAATGATGTTTCCTTTCCTCTCTTACTATAGATAGATATTCTGAATGTTATCATTTTATCAGCAAAACTTGTTGATATTTTGATCCTACTTGTTATTATTTATAGGACCAAAGTAATACCACTTCATCATTACCATGCTGAACTTAACTTTCCCTTCCTTTATATTTAAGCATAAAAATGATAGTGCTGCAGTCCCACTTTGAAAACATGGCTAAAACACTTATGCTTGTATTCATGCCAACATACATTGAGCTCTGACAGTTGTGTAAAATATCACTGGGAGCCATTCAAAATAAATATCACATACATAATTAGTAAGTGATAGGATTTATTTATGTATAGCATTGTTGCAAGATGTAAAGTGGGTCATGGGACATATGTCTCAAACACACAAATATTTGTGGAAAGAAACAGATTATGAATGTTGATTAGTTAATTCAGCAAGAGGAGCTATTGTGAATAAGATTCAACTCAATAATAATGCTTAAACCAATACTAAAATTTGTTTTATATCCAAAACACATTCATACTAACATCAATTTACTTACATGTTTATTGTGGTGGTTCACATTTTCAACTATAAGCCAGGGTGCTAGGATTCATTCCTAGCCAGGTGGATTAGGACTAGTTTTTCCACTTTCATTTATATAGCTTCTAATAAACTATTATGATATATTTGGAAACTGGGTCTTAGACGATGATCTAAATCCTTTTACTTTATATAACAATTCTTTACCACATTAAATATCTCCATTCTTACTTGGTACAGCATTGGCATTTTACTAAATGTGCAAAGTTAATTTCACTTTCCATGACACATGTTTTGTGTGTATCTAGATCAATACAATTAAAAAGATTTTTGACATCAGGGCATTTTAAGTTGTAATAGCTGGGGAGTAGTGAGATAACGCACTAGACACATCCTAAAATGTGTGATATACTTTTTGAATACCCTCTACAGCAATGATAAAACTTATTTTTTTGCTGTGCAGTATTGTTGATGTGAATATGCATATTTATTTATAGTTTTTTACTAACTTATATTGATTATTTTAATTATTTATTTTGAAGTATATTTATATTTACCCAAAAATTTTAAATGTACATTATTGTAAGGCTATAAAAATAAATGTTTCCAAATGTTAGCTCATTGGTTACATTTATTATTTAATTTATGGTACTTTTATTATTATAACTCTAATATCCTGAAAAATTTACCAAAGAATTTGTTATGTTGTTACATCATAATTTCCTCTTCTTCATCTTATGTTTATATTAAAATAAATATTCTTATCTCTACACAAACAACCTTGTTCAATTGTTATATTTTACTTATGTGTGTTGCATTTCGAACCTTCCATTTGAATTATATTTACTCTCATTGTTAAATTTCATGTTTGCAAGTTTGCTACATTCTTATTCTGACTATAATTATATGAAGTATCATTCATTTGAAGAAAATAAGATACTTCATTTATATATTTTTTAATTTTTGCTAAAACACTTAAATGTGTTGGTTTTTTTAATATAAATTTCTGTTTCATATACTACCTTTTAACTACCTTTTTCCATTCATGCCATTGTTTCTAATGCAAAATAAATATTTTAAGTGTTAGCTATTATTTTATATGAGATCGCATTTGTTTACTAAATATACCTACTAAACTTTATTATATAAGTAACACAATAATGATAAATATTTGACAAATAATCACACTTTTAATTATTCAATTTCTTCTTAATACTTGAAGGATTTGTAGATTTAAGGAATTCACTACTGTTCTCTTTATAGGTCATCGCTTTCCAATTTAACTGTATGACATTGAGTTTTAGTAACTTTAAATTGACAAAAAAAAATTATACCTGTAATACTTTTATTTAATTTAAAGATACATAAAAATATAGCTTTTGCTATCATTACTCTGTAATTTGAGTATACATTCTTATGTGTAAAACTTATTTTCACTAGCTTTCTGCTGTGTGCTATGTTAAATTTTCTAGGCTTTCAAAACCCTATGGGCTTGGGGGAAATTTATTTTCAAAGCTATTGGTGTAAAAGTTGCATTTTTGGTGTGTATGAAATGTTTACATGTTTTAGAGAAATGTGCTTATTGTTGTATACAAATGTGTGATGCAATAAATGTGCTTATATTTATTTAAAATGTTAGTCATGATATATTTACAAAGTTCACTTACTGGTTGTGGGCATTGTTTCGAGTAAAAAAAAATTAATTTCATTTATCCCACACAGACACATACTACTTATAATTACAATAGTATAACAATATGCTGTGTACTGAACATGCAAAATTTATATTCAAGTTGTATGTATTTTGAAATATTTTATATTACCTTTTGCTTGAAAACACTTTTATTTTAATAAATCCAATAATACTTTCTGTAGAAGTCTTTAGCATAATCACTTTTTCAGTCATTATGATACATTATCATTTTAACTAAATGTAATTTTATTGTTTATTTTAAAATATTAATCAAAATGAATCTTCAAAATGACAAGTGTGGTCAGAACCTAAATAATATTTCAATTAAAGACAGTAATTTGAGAAAAATGGTCAAAATGCAATAGTATTCTAGGGCTATGGGTGAAAATAGTTGTATAACTTATCTAAGTGCTACACTCTTGAAATGGATGTGGACAAATTCAGCTCCCCCACTAATTCATATTCGGAAAGTAACCGCCGTTCTAGCGTGGCGCTAGTAGTTGTGCGCGGATCACCGCCATTGTCACATCTGCATGTTCTCTGATTCACTAAGAGTCCATCTGTGACAGTATGAACCTTGTTCTTTTGCGCATTCGCTTGGTATAACCTCAAAACACAAGCGCTGCAATAAGAAATCCCGCGAAATGCTAAGTGCATGGTGTAATAGATTTCTTTTGGCACAAAAGTTTCAGCAGCAGACATTCATTGTCAATTGGGTACTGTATACTGTCCAAAAGTTATGAGGGAAGATGTTGTGCGGCAATGGGTCCGATTTTTTAAAAGTGGTAAAACAAACATTCATGATGAAGAGAGGAGTGAGTGGTAGGCCTTCTGTTGCGAGTAATGATCTTGTCAAGAAAATTGACGAAAAAGTTCGTGAAAATCGAAGATTCACCATCTCTGAACTTCCTGAACAATTCCCACAAATTTCTCCTATGGTTTTATTCAAGGTGGTCACCTATAAATTAGGTTACCGAAAGTTTTGTGCTCAGTGGGTACCAAAATTGCTTACAGAGGTCCACAAAACTAAATGAATGGGCTCTGCCTTAGACGTCTTTTCACACTACGACGTGTAAGGAGAAGGTTTTTTGAAGATAATTGTGACTGGTGACAAAACTTGGGTGGTGTACGTAAACAACGAAACAACAGTCGATGGCTTGGGGCCATACCATTTCTCCATGCAAGCCGAAGAAAGTCCGCCAAACTTTGTCATCAAGGAAGGTTACGGTTATGGTTTTTTGGGATGCCGAGGGAGTTGGAACGGGGTACGACGATTACTTCAGATGTCTACTGTAAAACTTTGAAGAAACTTAAGCGAGCCATTCAAAACAAACGTCGCGGTATGCTGACATTCGTTGTTGTGTTTTTGCATGACAACGCTCGTCCTCACAGGGCTCAAAAAACTCAAGAGCTTTTAAAACAATTCAAATGGGACGTTTTTGATCAACCCCCTTACAGCCCCGACTTGGCGTCAAGTGATTTTCATCTCTTCACTCACATGAAGAAGTGGCTTGCGTCGCAGCCCTTCGATGACGATGAACTTCAAAATGCCGTGGAAGATTGGCTATGTGTGTATGTAATAAAATATTTTTTCTATGCAAGTTTTTTATTTACAGCCAAACAGAGGTTACTTTTCGAACTGCCCTCGTGTATCATTTTCCAAAAACATAATAAGTATACGTTATATTTCTCACAAAAAAAAAAATCTCTAGGATGTCACCCAAGCTGAATGTTTTTAGCCAAACAATTAGGTATATATGAAAGGCATTGTATCAGAATTGAAAAGAATTTTATACTACTGCCTTCTTCCATATTGATTCGCTTGAAACGCACAGTGTATTTGTACTAATGGCAGTATAAGCCA
Organism: Timema douglasi; assembly: GCA_901482245.1. Taxonomy (NCBI): domain Eukaryota; kingdom Metazoa; phylum Arthropoda; class Insecta; order Phasmatodea; family Timematidae; genus Timema; species Timema douglasi. The sequence continues at coordinate 43,003 of CABEEJ010001863.1, forward strand.
CAGCTGAGTCGCCTTTGGATTTGATATTGATGATAGTTCTTAGTAGCCAATGATATTCAGACATCCATCCTCACAGACTCTGCCTTAAAATATGAGTGAAGAATGACCTTGATCATGGGACAATCCCTAGATAGCTCAGTGGTACAGCATTGGCGCGCCAAGTCAAAGATCCTAGGCTATATTCCCATGTCCAGATGTAATTTTTCAATCTATTCGATCAAAATAGATGTACCTAACTTTTAGTCCACCTGACCACCACTGCAGGTTATAAAGAAGCATGTAAATTTTGGCAAGAGTAGCTCAGTGTCTTATGTTGCATTTTGATCAGCAAATATGATCCATTTTTTGGTACAATAACTTATTTGATTTGGTAGGGCATTGGGCTATTAAGTTAAGTGTTGAGGGTTTATTTCCTGGGATGTCCAAAAAGGGCAGGAGGGGTACTTAGTTTTGTGCCTGTTTTAGAACTGATTGGAAGTCATTTGTTGATTATGTTTTTTCAGAAATTTCATGTTAAAAATCCCCCCAAAAAAAGTTATTATATATTTCGAAGAAGGTACAGGAAAAGTGGATAGTAACATATAAAAGGGAATGAATACCATATGGCTTTTACAAACAAAAGTTGGAAACAGTTTACACTTTACACCGCTGATATTGGACAAAGAAGTGATAGCTGTCTCTTGAATAAAATCGATTGTTACCGTCCATTCCCCAACCTAGGTTTCATTCTATCAAAACTCACGAGGGAGTGTGAAACATGCAACACAGTTTCCTCAAATATGAAACAAAAAACAAACAAGAGGTAGAGTAAAGGACATTGGTAAAGAATGATAGAACACTTACATAGAAAAATGTAAAAGGATTTAATAACATAAAGTACAAATGGACATTAGATGTGAATGTATAATATATCTCATTGAGTAAAACCTCTTTTCACCTTTTGGAGTATTTTGTTATATTTGGCGTGAAGCGATACACTTCTTTGATTGTTTACTTGTGCCATGAATGGGCTCCAAATTGAAATGTCATGATTATGACTGTCCTCTTAGCCTATGAATTTGATGGCAAATTGAAGCATTGGGCTTCTTGCTGATGAAAGGTTTTTACTTAACATATATAAAATGCTCATGTTATTTTCAATAGAGATGGTTGTTGTCTTAATTCTGTTTAAGTTTTTATACAGCGAGCCCTAGATTATCTGTCACTCACAGGACTGAGACATGGCTACCACACAAAAAAAGTTGGATAATAAGAAGAGCAAAATTTTTTTTTACCAAAACACAAAGAACAAGTAAAAAATTGAAATATTACGGGTTTCCAAACATTATTGAAGTGTTTATCTTTTACATACAGTCTACAATATAACTAAGGCAACCCAAAACAAAATATTTGATCAGATAACATGAATTTATGGATGGTGAAACATATCTGTAATATTTTTCTGTTTAAAAGACATCCTAAACTTGGTTGCTAAGTCTCTCCACTTTTTAGCCACAAAATGTCTATAGGCTTGGAAGTAGGATGCTGTTCTATAATTTGAAGAGCCAAATCAAAATGGTTGGATATATCGAGGAGATAGATATTCAAAGGTCGGATGTGGGAGGGTCTACTGCAATTTGCGTTGAATTTGCCCCACTTAATCATTTTACTTGGTTTAGAAAATAATGTGGAATTTTTAAATGATGGTTATATTACACACACTATTTATTTCGTCTAGCTTCTTAGTGTAAACAGTTATAATACATATTTGGTTTCTTACATATTTTTACTAGCGGTCAAAACACATCTATTCATTTAGACAGTTTGCAAACAACTATTTGTTTATTTTACTTAAAGTTTTACATTTTTTAGTGATCTAAAATAATATCTTACACAATCAAGTTTTAAGAACCAACTGAAATAATCTATGGGAAAAGTCCGTGGTTTTATTTGTGTGAACCCTTTATTTTTTCTAGCACCTAACCCATAATCAACTAGGTTTCATTTCATCTGCCAATCATAGATACTTAGAAGGCGCAAAATAACTTAAGTAGGATTGGACAATACAAAGAGAGATGTACCAAGGCATAACTCACATGGAAATGAAACAGATCTGAATAAGAATTTTTAACAGATACTAAATTATGAGAATAAAGAAAGGCCTTTTAAAAATGAATAGAAATATTAAGAAATTCTAATATTATTTATGTTAAAGGTAGGGGTCTATGTAGGGATATGGTATCAAAAGAAAATTATCAATACTGTACTCATTGAAAGTATCGGAAGAAAAATATCGATACCAGACTAGTATCGAAAGAAAAGTATCGATAACAGTAAGTATCAGTATTGAAATTATAATTTGAAAAAATGTGTTTTCTTCTCTAATAATAATAATTCTAACTTTTGCATCATAATTATATTTTCATATTTATTTAAACACTGAAAAATATAATGGCTTTTTAATAAACTAAAACAAATTTTACAAAATGACTTTTTGCTATCCATCTTTTAATAAACTTCCATAATTCACTTCTGTGAGATGCCATTTTTTTAACTACATTCGTCGTTTATATAATATATCAAGATGTATTATTAATTATTGACAAAGAATAGAAAAATGGATTCCCTCCCTTGCTTAATCTGCTTAAACAGCCCACATAAACTTTTCTGCTTCGTTTGCCTGGGATATCCTTTAGTTGACTGAATTCATTGTGTTCTACAAAAGCTTTTTTTGTTTAGAGTTGTTATGACCATGCTCATTGATAAAGGAAGGGATAGTAGACTGGTCGCTACTCATCCCCATTTGTTCTCTTTCCACAGTCCACTCTAGTAAAAATTTAATCCCAACATGAGTGCAGATAACACAAAAGGTTGTTTCTTTCGATGCCGTGAGTGTGAGTATTAATATCCTTAAAAATAGTGAGTAAAAAAAATACTAGTATCGAAAGGAAAATATCAATATTAGTAAAGTATCAATAATTTTTTCACATCCCTAGGTGTTACTTTGGGTTTTTTCATTCAAGTCTAATATTTTAAAAAGCTTCTTGAGCTTTAAGCTGAGTTTGAGTATATTCATAGTTTTAAAATATTAGAGTATTTATTTATTTTAAAAGTAAAATAGTACATTTAAAATGTCATCAGTCAAAACACACATAAAATATAAATATCACCTTTAAAATTTGAGATTTTAAAAATATATGAGAACCACACAATTTTCTTGAAATAAGAATGGCACTCATTTTTATAATTGTTAAATACTTTTGAAAAGAAGTTTAAGAAAAGGAAATATTGGTTTTTAAATTAAAAACAATATGTTAAAAAGAGATCATTTAAATATAAGAACAACACTCAAATAAAAATATAATAGAAAAGATAATTAAATTATTACAACACTCATATATTTAAAGACATTAAAATTACACTGACAATTATAAAAAAAAGTACAGTATATTGAAATGATGGTTTAATGAGCTAATATTTGCCCAAAATATGCTTCTGTAACTTTATTTACTCTATAAGAAAATATAAGAATCACAAACAGATATTTGAAATATTTAATCTTTGGTTTAATAGTCCTTATGCACATTGTATGAGCTCTCACTAGAAATTATCTTATTGCGAAATTTATTTCATTTCAATTTTTATTGCTTGTAAAAGTTGATGTTCAAACTTTAATTTATTTAGCTAGTTCTATCCAGTGCCCTCATTACACCCTATAAGGCATTCACGAGCTAAGTTTACCTGAATGACAGCTCGAAATGTTACTAGAAGTAATCCCTAATATATCACTACGCCAACAGCTGACATCTATCACTTTGGATGACTGTAATGAAAACAGATGGTAATATATTAATGTGATAGTTAACCACAGTAATTTAGGCCAATATTATTTATATATTTATTTGAGGTCGGACACAAAGTTTATTTATAGTTGTATTCCCCTTTAAAAAATATTAACGCCACTTTCACAAAAACTTCTAACGAACATAGCCTCAAAATGGCGACTGACGAATTTAAACCATATGATTAAACATAACGGTAAACAAGTTTTTTACAATGATGCGGACACGCAGTTGATGAAAATACTTTATTCAGTTAAATATTTCAAAATACGATAAAATAATCATAAAATCATGTATTGTATGTAAAAAAATGACAACAATTTTTTCTTTTCCAAGTAAATACGATGCCTGTATTAAAAGATATTGATGTATGCACTATATTACACAAAATCAGTAACGTTCTAAAACAAAAAATTAGTATTTTTAATTATGTTTAAGATATTGTTTCGAGTTGGACAAAAATAAATTATTTAAAAAATGAAATAGTATGAGAAAACTTAAGTTTATGTTATTTTAAATGTAATATATAATAGGTAATTAAAGATATTTACAATTATAACAAAACTGTGATCGTTTACAAGTGTTGGCAACCCAAAGCCTAAACATATGATTTTCGAACTGTCATCCAGGTAAAAACCTATCGTGAATGGAATATATCTCTTTTAGGTCCTTTCTATTGTTATCATCCCATATGCATCTAGGTCTTCCCAATGACCTCTTCCCATTGGGTTTGCCATCACTACACAGAACAAGGTTCTAAATTACCCCATTCACGCTGCATGATCTGAACACCCTAATCTACGAGACTTTATTATCTTACCAATGTCTTGTGATGAATATAGAGTATGTAACTCAACATTATGCAACCTCCTTCACTTCCTAGTATTATTATTATCATCACCGCATCTTACTGCCCGTTCAGGTTGTACACACTTAAGCTAGTGTGTAAGGGTAGGGGGATTGTGAGATGAAATGAGGACCTACAGTTTAACGTGGAATCCGAACCACAGGGGAGGCCTGGCATTCCACACATTCACAAGTTGTGATTAATACACTTCTTGTCGGAGGTGAAGGAAGGGTTTGTCAATCAGATAAATCTGTGCCAGGACTGAGGATTGAACCCCAGACTCCCAGTACAGAAGTCCAACACCTTAACCCCAGACTGCCAGGTTACCTACTTCCTAGTAGACTCATCCATTTTTGCACCTTGTTTTCAAACATGGTAAGCTAAGGTAAAAGACCACGTTTAACAACCATAGAGAATCGGTAAAATAATTGTTTTGCTTATTCTGAGCTATACATTCCTTGACAGCAGGTGAGATTATCAACAACTTACTGACCGAATATAGTAATAGGATACATTTCTCAAATTTATGCTTCTCCAAATTTCCAATCGAATATCGTTATTGCTAGTTAAAATAATTGTGACTAGATATTTAAGCTCATTTACATAGTTAACCAAATTTGTTTATAAATATATAATCAGTTCTAATATGATCTTCGGGTCACCTGGCTGTACATGGTCACATGGTCTATTCTAGACTGCCGATGATAGGAAGATTGAGGTTCAAATCTCGGTCAGGAGTATTGAGGGTGATTTTATAATAATTGATTTTCCACTCTCCTTCCACGCATATGTAGGTATATATAAATTCCCCAAACATACTTTCTTTATTCTTAAATAAACATTAGCGAAATTGTTATAAAAAGTATAAACCTGCCGGGTAGTAAGATGTTCTAGGTTAAAACAAAAAAAAATTAGTTGGTATAGTTTTAAAAAGAACGGGAACCTTATAATAATTGAAAATAATAGTAATCTTTATTTTATTCAAACCAGAACTGGAACCTTTAAAATGTTAGTTTATAGAACAGATAACAATGTCAGTTTGACTCCCTGCTTGTGCTAGCAGGTGACATGGTTTTAGGGAGCACTCTCTCGCTGCTGTCTGTGCATTGAGCATGCTGACCAGAAGTAGACTGAAAGAAGGGGAAGTAGCGCGCTTCCCCACCCTCTAACTACTGCGCTCAAGCTACTAATCACTGAGCCAATAACTGCCTTTTGTCCTGCTGGCTAGTCCAGCCCACCTGCATGACATTTTTGCTTCCAATACCTCACTGTGAAGTAAGAGCCTAGCTATATTGCGCTCTTAATACATTTTATCATTATATTATTTTTAATTAAATAAACCATATTGACAGCATCTGTTATTGGCCTAATCGGCAACAAATAATCTGCAGCAGCATGATTGGATAAACAGTTGGTCAGCCCAGCCCTAGTACACACCGATGCCAGACTCAAGTATGCTAGAAATATTTTTAAGAGGAGTGATCAAGTCATGTGATCTACAGTTGGGAATTGACAAGAATTGCTATAAGGAAGGACTTTCTAGAGCTAGAGGTTTATTACTGGGTAGCCAGCCTAGAGTGAATGGTCAGCAAGTGCAGCGCCCAAGTTTAACAGCCAAGGAGGGTCAAAGTGGAGGCTGTGGAAAAGAATAGAGAATATAGAAGCTATTGCCACTGGAGTAGTGGGTGTCATGATTGCACCAGTAGTTTGTACAAATGACAGTAAAAGAACTTATATAAAATGGATAATAACAATTTTGGGATTATCGCTTAGTAGACAGGAGTTGTGGTTTTCTTATTTTTTTTAAAGTCGTGTGATTTTGATGATGTTTTTGTCTTCTACAATTTAGTAATGACAGCAATTGAACTGAGTTCTAAAAAGGATTTGTGAAATGTGGTAATTACATAGCAGTTGTTAACAACAAAAATGTTTTAGTTTATAGATGAATATCTAAGGTAAGACCTAGAGGGCCTGTCCCAACTGTACATCAGGTATCATGAATTAATGCCTAAATGGTTGCTCACAATATGTGGTCCAAGAATTTTCTACAGACATGAAGACAAGTTAGTATAGATCCTTATGATGCAATGTTTAAATAGACTCATCATCAGATCTGTGTGCACAATTGTTGGTAGGTAGCATGGTAACACTCAGCTTACTACTACATTGACATGTGTAAAAATGTACACACCAAACAGTTTGAGAAAGAAGCTGCTCAACTGGATAGTTGGTAATCAAAGTTGGGAGGTCATACTTGAGATAGATCACTATAGGAAGATCATGTATATGTGAACATTAGACTAACTGCTAACTGGCATTCATAAGAGCAACTCATGATAATACCGATGAAGACAACAGGCAGCTGAGAGTGGGTTAATATTCTGGATGAGAACTTTCAATAAGCTATGTGTCTGAACACTTGGTGAGGCCTAGCTAGTACTCAAGTAGAGAAAGCTAGTGCAGCTTGAATAACTGATATATTTATGGGCACTAGATGGAAACAGCACCATATTGCTCTCTGGTGTGAAGGTAGATAAGATTGAATTTTATAGGAAGTCCACTTTCGGCCACCAACATTGATTGGAAGTAACTAAAATCTGGCATTCTATAAATATGTTTTATTTGATATATTAATTATAAAGTTCATCTATAAAACTATCAAAAGCTTCCAATAATACTGTCTTATAGATTACTTTATAGTTTCTCTTTATAATATTAATTAAATGGACTAAGGATGTAAATACAAATTGCAATATTTTTATTTGTGTCATTGTGGCAACTTGAGTTTCCAGTTTTCAAATGACGAGCTTCCTATTAAAATCGGACTCTAATATGGCAAAACAAGATTATGGTTGATTAAATTTAGGATATATCCCGACTTTGAGGGCTTTATTATTACACTTATTGGCAACCAGAAACACAAGGATTTCTGGCTATTTATGTTCATTTAATTTATATGAATACATATAACCCGTACGGGTAATAAGGCACAATACTAAAATAAAACAATGAAAAGAGTGATTGATTTGTTTAGCAAATTATTTTTGACACTCACTAATGTTACCAATGAAGTGATCATTCAAGAACAATTCTGAATGCCAGATTCTGTTAAAATAGTATATTGACTAGTAGACAAGCTTTTAATATTATTTGTTCTCAAGATAAGATTGACGAGTTAAGGAAGGACAAAATTTAAATTCCTTTGACAGCTGTTTCAAAAAAAACTAAATTTGCAATGAATGAAAGTATATGGCCCAAACTTAAAATTAATAAGTAAACTGAAGAGAAACTCTCAAGTCAGATATTTATATTTTTTGTCACCTGATACTGAATAGGTAAATTATTTTTAATATTTTCAGAAAATCTTCATTTACAACAATATGTGAACATAATTTTCCTTACTTGCTCTTTGGCATTAGAAATTCTTAAGTTTATTACTGCATTTACACAAGTATGCCACCTATCCCTATCTTGAGCCAGTTATATCCAGTCTAGGTCTTCCCATTGGGTTTGCCAGTCTGTACCCTGAACAAGGTTCTAGATTCTCCCATTCGTGGTGCATGCCATACCCAACGTAATTTTTGAGACTTGATTACTCCAACAATGTCTTGTTATGAGTACAGGGTATATAACTCATGATTGTGTGACCACCTACACTCCCTAGTAGCCTCAATCTTTTTTGGAACAATATCTTCTTAAGCATTTTGTTTTTGAACGCACTAAATTTGTTTTCATCATGTAAGGTAAAAAACCAGAATATAATTTATCTATTTATATTTAATTAAATAAGTTTAAGACGCTATTACAAATTTAAAGACTCATAAAGTTCCTGGTATAGATTCGATTGCTGCAGAGTTGATAAAGGGAGGTGGTGAAGTGTTACCATAAGAATAGAAGAAAGGTATTATAATACCCATTTTCAAAAAGGGAGATAAAAAAGATTGTAATAATTATAGGGGTAACTTATCTCAATACTACCAACATACTATAAAATTTTATTGAACATACATTTTAATGAGATTGATGCCATATGCAGAGGAAATAATTGGGTGTGGAGTTCGACAAAATAGATTAACAACGGATCAGATTTTTACTATTCAGCAAATATTAGAAAAGTGGGAAAACAACATGATGATACATCATTTATATATATATTTTAAAAATACCTAAGATTCGGTTAAATGAAACAAAATATTATGAAATTTTAGTTAAACTTGGAATACCCAAAAACTTTTCACGCTAATTGATGTGGGCTTGACAGATAGCTGTGCCGGGTGCAGGTTGGAGGTCACTTATCAGATACATTTTAATCTAGCCTTAGAGTACACTATTAGGCTGGTGGAATTCTTTAAACAGTACAATGCAGCTGTTAGGATATGTAGATGATTTAGCTTTGTTAGGTAATAGTAAAGAAACTGTTGCAAGAAATGATGAATTTTTTAAAAAGCTAGTAATGTTTGGAAGTTAACGCTGAAAATAATGGATATATGATTATTATGATTATGATACAGATTAAGGGCGATAGTTTAGATATTACTGTGAACAACATATCGTTGGACAGAGTTAGCGAGTTTAAATATTTAGGAACAATTTGAAATAGCAATAACGATATTAGAGACAAAATTAGGAAAATAATACATTAATGAAATGCATGCTATTACTCGATCAATAAGTTGTTAAGATCTTTCTTGCTGTCCAGGAATGTAAAACACAGAATATACAAAACAATAGTTTTATCTGTTGTTCTGACTGCTTATGAAACATGGTCTCTTACTTTAAATAACGAAAAGAAATGTAGGGTGTTCGAAAACCAGGTGCTTAGGAAGCTATTTGGTCCAAAAAGAAATGAGGCTGCTGGGGAGTGGAGGAGATTAAATAATGATGGCATTGTTAGAATCAAATCTCACAAATTAGAGTGGGCAGGACATGCAGTGTGAATGTAAAAGTCTAGAAAAGTGTTAATGCTATTGACTGGTATCCCTCATGGAAGATACCATTGGGAACACCTAGAAGCAGATGGGAGGATGACATTAGGATGGACCTAAATGATATAGGGTGAAGTTAGGTGGGCTGGATAGATGGAGATAGGAAGCACAATTTTGTAAGTGTGGCAATGAACTTTTGAGTTCCTAATGCCATAGAGTAAGTATATTTAATTAAAACATTTTGAAATACTACGTGAAGTCTTGATTTTCCATTCTATCAGTGTACCTAAGCCTTAAAAATATTGGGGCCCAAAAAACTTGCTATATTTGGCTTAAGGAATAAAAACATCAAGAAACAATAGTTCAATGTTACCCCAAGCTACATACAAGTTGAATGAATAGAAAACATTTAAAGAGCCATCACAAACAAGGAACACAACTTCTGTAATGTTGGGGCTACCATGACAACCAAATGCATGGATTTGGGGTATTCTTAAACTAATATGCTAATAACAAGAATTTGGCATTTCAAGTGATCTAGGATTTATTTATTTTTTAAATGTATTTTAGGTACACAATTGCAAACAAAAATGCCACAATTGAATCTCTGAGCTCATTTTTGTTCGACACTTTTATTTTAATGTGAAAGTTTGAAATGAATCATTGACATGGTTTGATTTCTAAAAGTACTTTTTTATCACTACACATTTCACTAACCTTGTTTATAATGTTTGTTTTTTATCTATGAACACTTTTATTCCCTAGGGTTGTATGTTCAATTTGAACATGCTATAGTACTTGCTACATCATTGATAGAAAGTAATATGGAAATATATGCTGCTCACTTCTTTAATCAACAACAAAACCATGAATATTTTTTTGTTAAAATTAAAGAGCTGCTTAGTTTTTATTCATTAGATTATTTAATGATAGCAATGCCAAATCCATTGCAACATACTCTCCCTTCCCCCCCTCTTTTTTCATTTTCTTGGAAGGTATTCATTTAAATCTTGGGTCACTGTAATAGTGTTACATATGCTGTTCTATGAAGATATAAGGCAATCAAATACTGTTTCATACAAACACATTTTAAGATTTTTTAGATTTTGTTATTTTAAAAACAGTCAAGCATTTCTTCATTTGACAAAAAAAAATCAGTCCACAATGATAAAAAATTTGATTTTAATACATAAAAATAAAAATTCTATCAAAGTTTGAAGAAGTCCATTCAAAATTTTTGTTCATTAAGGATGGATCACCGTAATCTAAATTTAGTTTGTCTATGGCTTTGGAACAACCCTACCAAATGTGAAAAGTAACTTTCAACTCTGGTCTTATTTATGTTTAGGATTTTTTTTTTATTAGTCTCGTTCCCAGCAGTCTATAAATTATAAAGTAGTTCAAATTTTCTAGATATGGATTTTTTTTAACAACTTAAGTCCTAAAACATCTAGGCTTTAGATATAAATATGCAATAAAAATTAAATGTGCACAAGCTTTTTTGACAGCCATAAGATGACTTATTCCTTTTAAACTGCAGACACGCCATAGAAACTGAGCCTATGACTTCTGGGCATCGTTGGGATCCTTCCAGCCATACATGACTGAATTCCGTCATAGACTTCACCATTCACCGGCCGCCTTGGCCAGTCCTGTACCATCTAATGGGATGAACGTGCAGTGAAGCCCAAGTTAATTCTTAAACCCACGTTGTAGGATAAAAAGATTAAAAACTATCAAAACATTCTTTAATAAACTGAAAAGGATTTGTATAAATAATTGTATTGTATACAACTCTGTTGCACGTACAGACATGCCTGTTCCAAATTAAGTTTGTTTAACCTTCACCAAGGTAAAAATTACTTTTAAATACAATTGGGCCTATGAAAATATGTTTAATCCACCAAATCCACTAGTCTCTCATGGTCGCTCTTAATATTATGTGGTGACTCTCTATATTAATTGGTTCTAAGTTAAACCAGTTTTTAAAATTCATCTTTGATAAAGTCTCATAGGAAAAGTTTTCATCCAACATATCAAAGTGGCAATATAATGTTGTCCGAGGACAATGGGACTGACTTACTTGGATTCAAGCTCAGCCTCTGATCGGACAAACTCCTTTTATCTTGTGAAAATTTTTTGAACTAAAATTATCATGACATATATACAAGATTGTATAAACATAGGAAACATTATTTAAGAAACATGCTTCTTTTAAAATGTTCCTGGGGACTAACACATGGAAACGTTGTCTTAGTAATTGAGTTAATAAATTATGATTGACTTATAATTTATTAATAGCACATTAGGGAACGTTTCATTTAGGGTATTTTTCAGGTTGGTGTACCATTGGGTGGCATGCGTGCCATAGATTTACGATCCCTGATATAAGCCATACTGATAATGGTGGTCAAATGACTAACCCCAATAATTGTGGGACTTTCTTCATTCTTTGATGACAGAGACAACATTATTCAATTTGGCATTAAAAAAATTATAGGTTTGAATTTGTAATTTTTCTGATTTGGTAATCATTTTGAAATGACTACTCTATTGGTTTAAAATCATTTATTTAATATTCCCAATTATTTCACACACTTTAAAGATGTGACATTTCAGTTTATCATCTATTTTACTACAAATATTAAATAGGCCTAACATTAAAAATGAATTTATTGCCAAAATCTCAGTCAATTATAAGAATATGTTTCATATTTTAACCTTATCTTGTATACATCACTAGTCTTCCCTTATGAATCACGCCACAGCATGTGCAACGTCAACAGTCATCCAGTAATTTGTAATGCATTTACAAGCTTCTGTAGGTAATTTAAGCACTGACCAGTAGATGGCAGGCAATGACAAGTCCATGTGAATCTGTTTCCAGCTAGTATTGGCCCCTGTTGGCCATATCTAAGCTATTTGAAGTGTAATTTTTGCAAGTGTTCTTGTGTCAGATGTCTCATAATGGCGGGCCGAGCGCAATCTGTTTTGAATGACGGTGATATTCATAATATTTTGTGTGACAGTAACAATACTAGTGGGAGTGAATCAGATAGTAGAAAGTGTTAGAGAATTAAAGCAGTTAGGCCGCTATCACAAAGACAACTAAAATGGTCGTATTATTTTTACAGTAGTAAGATATTTTTTGTATCTACCTGATTTTTTTTAGATCTTTGCTATTATTAGTGTCTGAGTTTTGTAATGTTTTGCGTAACACTGTGCTTGAGTTATTGCACTACAAAAATCAAGTCACCCTCAGGAAGGGTTTCATTAACTGAAGATAGTCATGTATAAGATTTTAAGTGAGTTAGATATAGGAAAATTAGTCTAAAATTATCAACTATTGCCTGCAATGAAACAGTTAATACCAGTGTTTTTTTATTTTTATTTTTTTGCACCAGACAGGGATGGGGAGGATTGGGTGGATATTTAAGGGGCCCATGCATGCATTTGCGGCCATACATACTCATGTGTCAAAAATTTGTTAGCCTTTTGAAGTTCTTGAAATAAATTTCATGTAAAAGTTAGATTCATATTTTATAAATAAAATGTATACCTGGTAGTAGCTAATTAGTAGCCTGGCAACGATCCTCTGTATCCAGAACAAGAAAAATTGCAGGGCACATATAAAATGATGCTTGAGTTTAAAATATGATAAGCATCAACATACTGTATTCTTAATTTATCCAAGATATCTCATAGCTTTTTTGTAATCAAATAAAGTTAGTTCTCCTCAATTACATGTGCCATTGTTTCAAAGGACATAAACAAGTCTGTGCTATACTACTTCATAGGTTATTTGTTTTTTATTTGTTTTTAAAGTGTGTTTTGAAGATGATGTTTTAACCAACTGTGTTAGAAAGGATTAAATTATATACATACGGGCAGCACTAACATGACATGTAAAAGTAGATGGCAACACTTTCATCCATTTAATTTTGTTCAGTGTTGTCTTCAACTAAATTATCTCTCTAGTAGTGTGCTAAAGCTTTTAGAATGGGATGCAATATACAATTACACTAAAGATACTTGGCTAATTTTTTCTTTGTCTATCTGATGTATCTATGCACAAAAACTATGACCAGTGGTCAACTATTTTGAATGGGTTATATTACCACATTCATTATCTTTTTTCCCTTGCCCCTTTCAAAGGATCACTTCATTGAGGAGGCAATTTTAGCAGGGCAATCACTATCAACATTCAGCAATGTTTGGTTATTTACCAAGATTTACCCCTTACAACCACCCAAACCGCCGCTTTCATAATGATTATGATATCTATCAAACTGTATACTAGTCACTCAATCAAAAAGTTAATGCTGTGCTGGAGGTTTGAACTGTAATCATAACAGCATTTAAAATGTGGCTGATATAATTGGATTGTGTATTGATGGGTATTTGAATTTTAAGTACTATATTTCCCTCGAATAGAATATATTGGGCATGTCTTGCACACTAGGTTGCCTTACAACAACACAGTAACATTCAAAACTATATTCTGAAACATTAATTGCTGAGAAAATATTTTCCTTCCAGAAATCACAGTAATGTTATTATAAAAAGTTAATGCATAGCAAAAAAAAAAAAATGATGTCTCAATAGAAGTATAATAAAATTTGGAATCTAAAAGCGATAATTTTGTATTATTGGTTTTTACAACAACAACAAAACTACAAAGTATTATTAGATGTTTAAATTAACTTAAAAATAATTTGATATGTTATGTTTAGAGTGTGTAATTAATTATTTAATCATTTGAATAGGTCTATATAAACTATATTTCATCATTTATTTGAGAGAAAATATTTGTTTGTAGGTTACATCCAACATTTTTGTAGATTTGGTTGACATTTACTTTTGTACCTTCCCTTGAACCAAAGACTGTTTTGATCTTTGGAGCATATGTTTGTTATTTTTATGATTGTAGATGCTTTTGTTATTAAATGTTTCCTTTTCATCCTATGTTTTGTGATTGTTGGGTAATGGTGGAGGAATATATATTTTTTTAAATAAATGTTTGTCTTTAGAAATGTGTTTATGCAAAAACTTCTCTTATGTCAAAATACTTTGATGACAACTCACTGATCTATGTTATTTATGCCTTATCATTCCAATAGTGTTATTAAAGAAAGGTCAATGTATATGCAACTAAAAAAAATTGCTTCTTTTCATTGATAAACAATTTCATTTTGTTAACTTCTTATAAGTTTTATTTTAATGTTACAAATATTTACTTGTGAACTTTATTTTTAGGTTAGTTGAGAACAAGCTAGTAGTTTAATAAAAAAAAAGTAATAAACAGTAGGAAGCCTACACTCACATTTTATATACTGCACTGATATGTTTTTACAAACTCTTTGTTCATAAATTTGTTTGAAACCATTAAAGCTACTCAAATAATTTAAATTTGGTTTATTTATTTTATTCATCCTTTCAAATGGCAGTGTGTTTTTTAAGTGTGTAGTCGAGTATTAAATATAAAATATAATTATGCCCAGATTAGGAACACTTTTTCTTCTTAAAATGGGTGTTCTTTTTACATGTTTTGAATATAAAAAGTAACTGAAATAGAAAGGTAAATTTCCAAATTAGAATGGTGATGAATTATGTTGCACTATAATTACCATAAATATAAAAATGTCCAATGGCCCTATCTTATAAGTGACTAGCAGAAGTACCCTGGGCAATGCTTTTCTTTGCTTCAAACCAACAAAAAAACATCTTCATATTATTTCCTCTGATTCAGTTTTTAATAGATTTTAAAATTCCTGCTTCAAGATGTACATGTTTGTACATTGGGCCTAATAGTTTTAAAATTTCAGACCTCTGCGTGCAATAGATATCGCGCAATGCTCCTGAGAGACAGATAAATGCTCCATTTTATTAATATATATATATATATATTTAATATAGGTGTCATATTGGGATAATGAAATGTAAACTTGCTATCTTACAAAGTAAACGAATACAATTTTTTAAACCTAGGATGGCAATGACACATTCAAACTAAAATGTGATTCATTGGAAATATTTATAATATTTTAAAGAACTGTGATAAAATCAAACTTTTTTCTAAATAAAATTATATTAGAATTAACTGGAAGTAAGTTGGATATATGGTAAAATAAAGAGTGAAAAATATAATGTGCCATATGAAAATAAATTATTTGCTCTCATTGCAGTACTCTCTTTAACTTTATAAATTAATTATTTCTACATCTATGACAGTGATTACACACACAAGGACTTTGTATAGCTATCATCTTTAACCATCTTATTGTTAGAAGACTTATTCTTTTTGTAGGTAAGAAAACTTATTCCTAGATTACTTTTCTTTTGATAATAAAAAATGTTTCATTAAGTTTTATTCAAAATGAGAGATAAAAGCTTTGCACTTTCACTGCTAGAAACAAAATTATTGATCAAAAATGCTAAATTTACCATATTGAACAATCTTCTGAAGGGGAAAGGAAGCTATAATTCAAAAAGTACACTAATCAGTCACTATAATAAGCTCTACGTAAAAATATTGTATTTATGTTGTGGCGCTACAAGTATTCAGATAAATCTTACAATAGTAATAAAAACAGTGCATTGCCAATAATATTGTCAATTTCACAATGATAAATTGGCAATAATAGTATTTTACTCAAGGCCACCATTTCAGAATTAAAATATTATTGAGCCCATTTATGGCAAGGTAAACAAATTAAGAGTTAAGAACACTTTAACCCTATAATTTTAAATACTCACTTATACAAAACAAAACTTTTTTTTTAGCACCACGTCTTTCTACCCATTTGGGTTATAGACATATGTATTAATTAGGCTGATAGTTTTTAAGGATGAAGAAGGTTGTATTTAGAGGAAGTGTACCTGTATTTTCATATAGCGAAAGTGCAGAAGCGGATTTACACTATAGGCTCACTAGGCACGGGCTTAGGGGCGGCGGCTTTAGGGGCCGGCACATTTTGGATAGCATTATTTTAATTTTAATATTTTGTTTTTAATAATTACGTGGAAAAATTATTGACTAACATTATTGAAATAGTTCAAGTTAATTCCGGAATGACAATATTTCTTTTTAAATAACTGTGCTTTGCATTTACTTTGTAACTGACGTCCATCTTTCTTACTTCATAATGTTAACTTAAGCTATTGTAGGGCATGTACATGCCAGATTTTCTTTCGTTGAAATCTTTTTTTGGATACTAACTTCTACCCCTGCTCCCCCCAAGACCTCTTTCCTCCGAAACCTCCTAAAGCCCTTGAAAAAATGGAGGGGGGTAAGGGGCGCATATTATAATTGTGCCTAAGGGCGCAACATTTTTAAATCCGCCACTGTGGAAAACTATTTTGGAAAAACCACCCTCAGTACACCCGACCAAGATTCGAACCTCGATCTTGTCATTGGTAGTCTAGTCTACTGCTAGAATAGTGTGTTAGACCACGCGGCCAATTAAGCAGGTATCATAAAATTGTTAAGTTACAAAACCCTCTGCTTTATGGTTTCAAATGTAATTTTTACCTACACTCAAATTCTCATAGGGCTGAAGGAACTTTTTTGACATTTACTTAAGTTACCAAAACTACTTTAATATACTCATATGTCCTGATATGTCACTTTTAATCAATAGCATCAACACCAATAAAATAACACTGCTAGTATTATAATAAAAGAATATTGTTGACAACAAAAATTCATGTATGTATTTTCTAAAAGTTTTTTTTTACTAGAATCTTAATATAATATCAGTTTAATTTGTTATAGGCCTACCCTCTATTTATTTAGAAAAGCATTACCTTTTTTTCAATCCAATTTGATACATATACACTTGCTTTACC
Organism: Timema douglasi; assembly: GCA_901482245.1. Taxonomy (NCBI): domain Eukaryota; kingdom Metazoa; phylum Arthropoda; class Insecta; order Phasmatodea; family Timematidae; genus Timema; species Timema douglasi. Next base: position 60,444 of record CABEEJ010001863.1, read on the forward strand.
TTGAACAGTGGCAAGCTTACCTTGGTTGTTTCCTCTGTGGTGCGGCTCATGAGATTAAACCATAAACCATAAGAGCCCTTAAAGGTAAGACTGTAAGCTTTTATTGTCAACAGAGTGTAGATTACAAAGTTTACATCTCACAACTAATATGTTCAAAACTTATTTTAGTTTCATTTTTATTTTGAGATCAACTTGTAATTTTGACAGCATGCAACATACAGACTATTACAACTTTGAAGAGCACACTTAACACTACATGCCCAACCCTAGAATCATAAATTTTAATATAAATATTTTGGTAACTGTACTGTCTGGGATTGAACCAATATCAAGGTTGATACGCACCTGGAAAACCTGGAAAAGTTCGGTAATATTGTGTGACAGGGAGAAGAAGTTGAGAACATTTTAAAAAGTCACCAAAATATTCTTTATGTTTACGATGATTTTTTAAATACAAGGCATAGCTTAACTTGGTGTTAGCTATTAGTTTTAGATTCACATTATGCTATTTTATTAAGATTTGTGAAATATTTATTTTTAATGTTTCCAGTCCTGCCATCCAAGAGCTTAGGTTGAAAAGTGTATTGTGTATCAACTAATGTTTCCCACAATCAATAATGAGATTCTAATGCAAAACTTTTTAAGTTTTCCAGGTTTTCAACAGCATTACATCCAATATTGGATCATCATACACTTCCTCTAAATTCGAACAGGTATTAAGATGTGATAATAAAAAAATAACTAGAACACACTAACAAACATTACAAACATATCAGCAACCAAGAGTTTCTATGAGCAAGAGCGAAAGGTCCTACCAATTTTTCTGGTAAAGTTACTTTCATGTAACTTCCTGGGTTTCTTTTACAAGCCACAATTGACATGGGGCCGACAGTTTTACTTCCCCTCCGAAGGAAGTTGTGCTATGGATTTTTATCACTCAAGAAAAATCCATCGACCCCGGCTGGGTTTGAACCCACAAACATCAGGTCTTGAGGCGAGCACTTTACCCCAAGACCGCTGAGGTCGGCCTTAAATGGTAATTCAGCCTAATAATGTAATATTATTTAGTCCTTGTCTGTCAAATGGGGGGGGGATAGNCATATTTAATCACAAGATATTTACCCGTTTCGGTGGCATAGTTAGCTAACGCGGTAGTATCGTGTTGAGCTAGACTGCTGAAGATGGGGGAATTGGAGGCTCGAATCTCGCTCGGATGAACTGGGGGTGGATTTCCTAAATGATTTTCCACTCTCCCTCCACACAAATGTGAGTTCACTTCCTCTATATTCAACCTTACCAATTCCTAACCTATTAGCCTAATTAGTACTTAAGCATAAAACCCGAACGGGTAGTAAGTTGCGGTGCTAAGAAAAAGAATTACAAGATTTTATTTTTTTTAGCAAAAAAAATTATTTATAAAATTACAAAATAGATTTTTATTGCTTAAAAATTTGGGAATAGAGATTATTGTATGTTTAATTCTTTGCTTTTATGTGGATATATATTTTTTATTTTTGCAGGCATTGGTTTATTTAAATCTAAATGTGAATTAAAATGACATAAGAGAAACTATATTTTACTGGTGCTTTCTTATTTTGCTAATCATGGGTTTATTTTAATGTATGTTGTGCTTTTTGTGTTTTGTTTGTGTTTTCTGCTGTGTAATTTTTGTTTGTGTTATTTTTTTTCTGTAACTTTAAAGTCCTATCCAAATTGTTTTAAATTTAATTTGAAGCTCATCTGTGGCCTTAAATTCTTAAGCACTTGTTCTCAAAGTCTTAATAAAGTCTAGCATGAATACTGATTTTACAAATAAAGTAGCAAGCTTACCGTGTATGGCTCTACTATGGTTCCGCTTATAAGATAGGGCCATGGTGTAATCAGTCGAGATAAGAGTGCTACCTTTCAGGGTAAACAGGATGTACAAGTGGTTCACTCTAGTAACAAGACACCTTCAGGTTTAACCAACCTTTTAATCGGTTTATTTAAAAGCATGGGCTAGTAAACTTTACTCATTCCCATTATACTCTATTATTTATCTTTAGGTATATCACGTTTCAAAAAAATGTGGCATACTTAAAAATTACAAATATAAAACGTTGAGCAATAAGCATGCATATTTTGAAAAGAACAGATATATTTAATTTTAAATTAGTAAGTTTGTCAAATAGGCTACAAGAATGTATTATAATTTTAACCCCATTATATACACATATTGGGCTGGAATTTTTAGGTTTCACTTTTAGAAACATCTCCATCTAGTTTTATGCATTGGCCCAAGTGATCATCTGCCATTTGTTTTTTTAATATAAATTTTATGCTTAAAAGTATGTATTCAGATGAATGTTAACTCAAACACCTAATTAGAAGGCTGCCAACCCCTGCCCTAAATATTTATCGATGTCAACCAATATTTTCTTGCAACTTCATAAAACACAGCAAATTTCAAATATCAAACTTTGTAGATTTGTTCTTAATGGCTCTTCCTAATTTAAATTATATTTTATACACTTTATATGTGTTAGCTAACACCCCATTCACAACTATTAAGGAAAGCATATTTTGTTTATATAAAACAATAATGGATATTCTTGAAGAGATTCAAGCAATCCTCACTGTTATAACAACCACTAAACAAAGGTAAGTACCGGTAATCATTTTAACTACCTATCATTAACATATAATTTACAAAAGAGAAGCAAAGATGGCTGGTGCAGACTCTCTCACTTGGAAATAGTTATTTTCTATATATTATTTCCACTGTTCATAAGTAGAGTAACCAATCAAATGCCCAATATTCACATAATAAAATACCAGATACATACATAGCCTTGTAAGAGTTTCGGTGAGGTCCTTCAACACTGGGGACTGCCATGTGCAGAGATAAATATTCAACATCACCATAATGTACACGAGTGTTGATGTACTACTATGAATTATTTATTTTTGTAAACAAATATATAAAATTAAATGCTACACCGCACCCCACAGACTCTTGCTTTTTTTTTATCAAAAAATGGAGATATTTACTTATACTCATGAGATTTTATTTATTTGAAGTATTTAATGTGCACTTTCTGAACCGACTGATTATATCAGTACACAAGATTTTTTTAGTGTATGGCATTACTAAACAAGGCGAGACATGACATTTAGTTTGGTCTCCTGTATGTAGACTATTAGCTCTCTGGTGGCACAGAGCGTTTTCCAGGGTACACCATAGGAGTTTCTCTACATGTCATACCCGCAATGAGATGATGTGATGATTATTATGAATTTCTGAAGCCACTGTTAGTCTTAACCTAACTTAAGCCCAATTAACCAAACCCTGGTGACTGTTGGGATCATTACCCTTAAGGTACCAGCCGGGAATCGACCCCGGGACCCCTAGGCTAATAGCCAGGTACACTGACCACTACACCATGGGGCCAATCCGAATTTCTATGATCAAGACAAACAAGGCTTAGCAATTTTGTCGGGAAAGGTATTTTTTTATATACCTTCCAGAGTTCTTTTACACGCTACAATCAACATGGGGCCAACGGCTTTACTTCCCCTCCCAAGGAAGTTGTGCTAGATTTTTATTGCTAAAAGAAATCCATCGACCCTGTCTGGGTTTGAACCCATGAACATCGGGTCCTGAGGCGAGCACTTTACCCCAAGACCACCGAAGTCAACAACAACTTATAAGAGATGTGAAACAAAGAGCAAACATGAAATAATATATATTGTTACAGAAACATGTTGAGAGAAAAAAGGAACTCTTCGGTCCAACAAAGAACATAACAATCAACTCCCTATTTCCCAGCTTTATATTTTGCTTATATTTTGGAAACTTAATTTTATAAAAATATATTTCAAATGAATTTTTTTTAATTTTAATATTGCTAAAACTTTGTAATGATAAGTTATTTCGTATATAAAAGAGTTGCCTGGATAAGATCCGCATTGGAGTTATCTACTTATGTCAAGTACCCTTGGAGTCATTTTCCACAAAAATCCGAAATACAACATTTTGTTTGTATGTTAAGCTGTAGCAAGATATGAATTTTAACTAAAAATATTATAGCCAATTTTAAGAAAATAATCTTTTTCTCTTTTCAGGTCTTCAGTAAGCCACCCTTAATGTTAGGTTTAGCTGAATAATTCTGAAAACCCCTCAGGGTAACCTTATATAAACCCTAAATATCAAGTTTTAGCTCGATTGGTAAAATGGTCAAATAATAGACACACAGATAGATGGACAAACAGCACTACAAAAACCACTTTTTCGAGTTTAAGGGATCATGAAATGTTAACATCCATTAAAATCTTTTTTTTTTATTTTTTTTTTACAATCACAATAATTACTCTCTCCTCAGGTCACAAGAAATTAAAAATTGTAAAATATATATATTTCTTAGACATGAAATTGGTGTGTATTTGTGATGGTTTGTGGTTGCGTCCCGCGTGTGTTGGCTGTTTTGGGTGCTGTTGCAAAAGTATTTATGTATGAAAGGAGTAGCTAAATGGCAAGACTTAGCAGTGCTACGGCAGTAGTACTGAATTAGTTGTTCCTTCCTTCACAGAAGCAATGCTTCCAGAGCTGATATCCTCAACATCAACTGGGGGTAATTTATGTAACAGTGACAATAACTTACCACTAGCTCTATATCCCAAAGATGACATAAAATGTAAGATTGCAATAGAAGTAGGACCAGAAAATGCAGCTGTCAATCACCAGGGACATATTTTCAACCTTATATGAACCCAGGCCTGTGGTCAGAAATTAATAATGAATCACAAGATTGTGTGACAGTTCATGGTGTTGATCAAAACTTTGACACAGGCTTCAGTGCTTCAATACGCAAGTATCTTGATAAAGAAAGGCATATTAAAGGGATATCTTTTTCTCGAAAACTTCACAATGGGGAGACACAAATAAGACATTGGCTGGTGAAGGCTACTCGCCATCAAAGGGTTATGTTTTCTGTGTATCTCGCCCGCTATTTGGTAAAGAAAAAAGTATGTTTACTTCAGGGTTCAATGACTGGAAAAAATTCCTCTAAATAGTACAAGATCATCATAATATATATAAATGTATAATTTAAAAATTAAAATCAAAACTATGATGAAAAACTTAAATGATATATAGAAGTGTATCGCCTTCCTTTAAGAAAGGTAGATGGGTATCGGGAAGCGGGGGGGGGCAGAATTTTGTTGAGGGCCTACAGACGTCAAGGTAGTAAATCTGGCCCTGCTCTCAATTTGTTAAATTATATTTCAGCAGTTCCCTTAATTTATTTTAGCTACTGCAGCTTTGCTTGTTTATTTAAAAATGACAATTTAATAGTCTTAACTCCTTATTCCAAATTAAAGATCATCTGTCCACTGATCTTAGGATCCAAGAGCTAAAGAGTGATCATCTATAAATTAGGTTTGTTAATTAAGTGATACGTGCACCAGTGGCATGTGTATACAACGTCATAAGCCTCATCTAGTCTGATTTTCCAGTGACCGGAAGGTTGGGGTTTTAATCCCAGTCAGGTATAGTGAGATGGGTTTTTTCCCCTAAGAGGTTTTCCTTCCCTCTTTTTACACAAATGCGGATTAACTTCCTCTAAATTCTACTTTTGGTGTCTCAAGAGATAAACATTTATGTTGGTAGTTCTTTCTTAACCACATGTAATGTGTATGGTTGTTTTTTTTAGAGTTTGATATTAATTCACTATAACTTTTACAGTGATATTATACCAGAAGTAGCTCACTACTAGGTTATACTAGGCTATGATAGAGTTTTCTATGTAACATCTCTAAGATAGTCCACCAATACAGTTTGAACTGGTTTAAAGGGAGTTATGAGGTGTTGTGAAAGCAATCGTGATTCTTTCACCAATCTTGGTTAAAGAAATAAATTGACAAAAAAAGAAGTCAAAATTCTTCAATGAGTTACTGTAGCAGGCTTCTAGGTATTAAATTTGACATAACAACAGGTCGATCAAATCAAACTACAGTAAACTCCCGACTATCGGCGGGCAGATTATCAAATTTGCGGCATCGTCAACAGCAAGGGATACGTTTTTAAAAACACTGTGCTGATGGTGAATACAGGGCTACTGATCGTTGTACTCGGTAGATCCTTAGGGAAGAGATAATGTCCAGATGGAGAACACAGGGCTACTGATTGTTGTCTCAGTAAATATATAGGGAAGAGATAATGTCCAGATAGGAGAACACAGGGATACTGATTGTTGTCTCAGTAGGTCATTAGGGAAGAGATAATGGCCAGATAGACCAGAAGTTTATGCAAAGAGGGAGAAAACCTTTCTGGGTTGTACCTGCTTAATTAGTTAGAACAGAAAGATGACAGGCTCATGTTATGAAAAATACATAGCGGGATAAGGAAAAAGGAAGCAGAAGACTAATACAAACTTTTTAAGGGATGTGTCCATTTTGAGTCTACTGTGCATTGATTTAAAGTGGTTTTTTTACTATCTTAGTGCGTGAAATATAATGATGTGCTCATAGACTCAGTCACGATAGGTGAGTTCTAGTTTTAAATGAATGTGCTACAACAATCTCTTGTTTTACTAAATATGCTAATCATCCAATGTGTTGGGTTATCTGCGGCACTTGTCCCCTCCATTATTGCAGATAATCAGGAGTAACTGTATAACTATAATCAATCAAACTGAATTATGTTTAAGACAATGCTCAGAAATGAGTGGTACAAATCATAGATTTATACCTATTACAGTAAAAAGTATTCCTATTAATTCATTAGATGATGAAAAGTACTGGTTTCTTAAACCATTTTATAATAATTTGACAATTATTTCTAATGGAAAGCCTAGCTAAACTTAACGTCAATATGTTTAGTTTGACATTTCTCTTGTTCCGAAACGCTACTTAACATCTCACCTCTCTCCAGATATCCAAGCAATAAGCGTATTTGTCCCAATTTATTTAACTATACAATAAAAATCACTGGCATGGGTTTAGGTTATGAACTGGTGAACGACTGAACTGCAAACTGTAGGTTGATCGCAAACTAGTGAACTATTTAAATTAAATGAATCCTAAAATCAAAAGACGGTGTTTTTACACATTTGTTTATATGTAATTGGAGCTACAGCCAAAACAGTTTGATGGAGTGTGTTCAAATTCAATATTTAGGTGTTATATGGTCATACCTCCAGGCAAAATTGGGATGTTAATACTGTCCCTAATATTTAAGATATCTTACAAATGACAATTTTTTTTAAATTTTAAAAATTTCTTTAGTGATGTTCAAAATTAATATGTGAGGATGATTTTATATGATGAATAAAACTGTATACTTGTTTTTTACAGAATAAATGATGACTAATTTTTGAAAATTTGAAATGGATTGAATATGGCTCTAAAAATTTTTTGTTTCGCCACATGTCACTACTCATTTTGATTGTACATATAATCACTCTATTGTGATGGGAATAAGGACGGTTGAATCAATAGAAAGTGTTTGTCATGCTTTTATGTGGAGGAGTGGAAAAACTACCCTCAGCATACCTGACCGGCATTTGAACCAGGGCTGTGGAGTTGGTACACCAAGTCTTCGACTCCAACTCTTCTATTTTTCTACTGTCCAACTCTGACTTTCATAATAACAAAGTGATTGCATTGAAATGCTCCAATTCAGATTATTTCATGGAAAGCTTCTTTGACATTGTGAATTTTTATTCAAATAAATGTTTCAATCCAAATTACAAACTTGGTCCTAAATAATAAAAAAATGGCGAGTGTGACATCTTAGACCATACATCAACAAATCACCTTGCAAATTTGTTTAAAATGATAAATAACATAGTATATTGTTATTTTTGATACTTACTCAATGGCATTAGGAACTCGAAAGTTGACTGTTTCACTTACTAAAGTACACCATGTATCCCTGTCTTGAGCTAGTTCTATGCAGTCCACCTCATTACACCCTTTCTCTTTCAGGTCCATTCTTATGTTATCCTCCCATCTGCGTCTAGGTCTTCCCAATGGTCTCTACCCACCCATTGGGTTTGCCAGTCAGTTCCCTGAACATGGTTCTAGAGTTTCCCAATTGCGCTGCATGTCCCATCCGCCATAATCTGCGAGATTTGACTATCCTATGAATGTCTTGTGATGAGTATAGATTATGTAAATCATAATTATGTAACCTCCACTCCCCAGTAGTCTCATTACTTTTTGGACAAAATATCTACCTAAGCCCCTTGTTTTCAAACCTCTAACATTTTTTTCCTCATTTAATGTACAAGAGACCACATTTCATACCTGTAGAGAACCGGTAAAATTCTTGTTTTGTATATGCTCAGTTGTATGTCTCTTGAAAGAAGGCGAGATGTCAATAACTTACTGACCAAGTATTTATCATACATTTTCCAACTATTATTTTCCTAATTTCCAATCTAATATCTGTATTACTAGTTAAAATTGTTCCTAAATATTTAAACTCGTTAACCCTGTCAAATGAGATGATGTTCGCAGTAATCTCTAAATTATCATCCCAATCTGTGTTCTCTTTGTGATCATATAATTAGTCTTTTCAGCATTTACTTCTAAACCTATTTCCTTATTAACCTCTAGTAAAATTTCGGCATTTCTTTCCACAGCTTCCTTACTATTACCTAACAAAGCTAACTCATCTGCCTATCCTAACAGCTGTATTGTACCGTTTAATGTCAACCCTTCCCTACTCTCTTGTATTACCCTAATATCATACCAGATTAAAAATTATTATTATTAGCATCACGTCTTACTACCCGTTCGGGTTATACACACTTACGCTCATGTGTAATGGTAGGGTGATTGTGAGATGAAATGGAGGACCTACAGTTAGTGGAGGCCTGGCATTCCCCACATTCACAAGATGTCTTGTCAGAGGTGAAGGAAGGGTTTGGTAATCAGATAAATCTGTGCCGGGCAGATTAAAAAGTAATGGGGAAAGTGCACCTCCTTGTTTCAACCCATTTTGTATTTCAAAAGTATCTGATAAGTAACATCCAAATTGTACCCTGCCATGCATATCAGTCATACATGCCTCAACTAGCCTGAAAATTGTTGGGTATCCCAAACTGAACTAAGATTTCATATAATTGGTTTATTTTTAACTGAATCATAGGCCTTTTAGAAATTATTTATACTTTATGAACCATCATGTTGTATTTCCACTTTTTATTTTAAATAATATCTGCCAAATAGTAAAAATCTGATCTGTTGTTGAACTATTTCATCAAAATCCACAATGATGATCCCCAATTATTTCCTCTGCATATGGAGTCAATCTCATTATAATTATATAAGATGAAATTTTAGAGCATGTTGGTAATAGTGAGACACCTCTATAGTTGTTACACTCTGTTTTATCTCCCTTTTTGAAAATGGGAATTATATTACCTTTCTTCTATTCTTATGGTAAACACCTCATGATTCCATATGGAACAAAGCTGGTAAGTAATTAATAACATTTCCCACCTCCCTTTATTTACTACTGGAATTGAATCCATACCTGGAGCTTTATGATTATTTAACTTCATAATAGCTTCTTTGACTTCACTAATACTTGGTTCTGGTTCAACAGTATGGATTTCGACACACTCACCAAATTTGGATCCTTCGTGAATATTCAAAATATGACTCAAGGTGTTGTTCCATCTACTAAAAACATCATTCATGTTTGCTATCAGATTACAATAATCATATTTCACTAAATTTTCCCTAGCCTACTAACTTTTCCTTTAGTTGTTAATATTTAAATAATGTTTCCTGATATTCTTATTTTTGCTATCTTGTTATGACTCGCTAAATTTACCCTCTATCTTTTTGTTTCTGAATAAGGCAATGGCCTTCCTACTTGCAGTGCTAAATGAGTCTAAGCTCAATTCACTAGGACTTTCTAACTAATGTAATTTTGCTTTTTTTTTTCTATTAATTTTGAACATTCTTCATGAAACCACGGTTTCTACTTACACTTTTTGCAAAGAGATACACTCACAACGCTTTGCTGCATTTCTAATATTATTCCTGATAATTTCCCACTGTTTCTAGGGTAAAAAAACTTATTTAGAATTCTAATTTGATATCTATTCCCACACTACTCCTGCCAGTTTTTCTACATCTTATCTTTCTAACTTTTCTTCCTGATTTCCTATTTATTTTACTGATAGATGTTCCCTAATTTTTGCAACTACCAAGTAGTGGTCTGAATAGCAATCTGCACTCATGTATGACTGACATCCAATAAGCTTGTATAACATATTTTATCAATCAGCAAGTGATCTATATGATTATGTGTATTCCCATCTGGGGCAGTCCAAATCTATTTATGAATATCCTTATGCTTGAAACAAGTTATTTTCACAATAAGGTTAGTTGAATTAGCAAAATTTATCAATCTTATTCCATTGTCATAACTGACTTCATGCAAGCTTTCTTTTTCTATTGCAGGCCTAAAGGATTCTTCCTTCCCTATCTTTGTATTAAAATGACCTATCACAACTTTCACGTGATAGGCTGGGAGCTGATCAAACAAGTGTTCTAGCTCCTAAAATAAATTATCATTTATTAGATCATATTTATCTTCTGTAGGACAATGTACATTGAGGAGGACCATATTATGTCACTTCCCTGCTACCACTATAACTAGCATCCTATTGTTGATTAATGGTTGTGTCCTTAACTACTGGCATACTCTTTCTGTGGACTAGAAAGCTTGTGTCTAAGCTGTGTGTGTCCGTTCCTCCATAAAAAAAATATGTTTTTGCCTGATTATAACTGACCATCTTATGCCCATCTAACCTCTTATAGTTCCACAATATCTAATCCAAACATACTTCATCAACCATTGAATGTATAGTCCCTGGCATATATAAGCTCCTTAGAACATTCCATGTTCCAATCCTTATCTCTTTCCTAGCTTTATTATCCCATGACTTCCCCGGACTAGTCCCCACCCAAAGATCCGAATAGGGGACTATTTTTATCTCCGTAATATTTTACCTCAGGAAGAGCCATGACAAACTTTTGGTGATTTTTGATTGGATTTTTTTTGCTGTGAAAGTTTGTCATGCCCATACCCAACCCCCAAGCTGGAGTACCACCCTTATCGGTTGTTCGCGAATTCTTATTCAATATATCTGCAGCGCCCTTCATATCTAATGGTCATATCCTCTAACCGCAAACTGAGGACGTGTTAAGCCATGGATGATAGGAACCTTGTTATTTTTAGTAGAAAAGTTATTATTATTATTATTATTATTATTATCACCGTGTCTTACTACCCGTTCGGGTTATACGCACGTATGCTAATGTGTAATGGTAGGGTGATTGTGAGATGAAATGAAGAACCTACAGTTTAACGTGGAATCCGAACCACAGTGGAGGCCTGGCATTCCCCACATTCACAAGATGTCTTGTCAGAGGTGAAGGAAGGGTTTGGCAATTAGATAAATCTTTGCCGCAACCGAGGATTGAACCCCGGCCGCCAGCACAGAAGTCTGACACCTTACCCCTAGACCGCCAGGTCACCTAGTAGAAAAGTTAAATTGAGGGTAGTTTACTAGTGACCAATTTGATTTAAAAAAATTGTTACGAACTTTACTACTGTAGAGTTGAAAACTAAATGAAAAGATAGGTCTATGTACAATGTCATAGAGCCTACCATATATCTTTACTGCTTTTCTGAACCAATTTATGTTAATGGTACTGAAGTATAAATAAGAATTATGGGAATTTAGTATAAGATTAACACATGAGCACATCTTGTTTGTCAGTTTCAGAGATAGCTCAGCCAGGTGTTCTAATGATTTTAAAAAGTGGGTCAACTTAGGTAGACCTATGCTCAATCTTAGATTGATATTTACAAAATTTTACTATTTACTCTATATTAATAAATTATTTTTTAGATCGACTCAAAGCTCTCGCTTTGATTAACAAATTGATTCTTTTTCTGACAGGTTTAAAATATCAAATTGAAAGAAAACCAAACATAAATACATAAATATTTTTGATGAAACTAAAGTTTGCAATGCTAGACCACAAATTAGCAGATTATTATTATGTTATATTGTTTATATCATAAATAGTAGTGAAGTTAAGGTTAAAGGAGGATGTTTTGATGGTTGATCAACACCCTCCTGAAATTTTAACTAATATTACAATTAAAATGGCATTTTAAAGACATTAAACAACACATAGGTACACGTGTTAATAGCTACATGGTCTAAGGCGTCACTTTCACAATAGACAGGACTCACAATAACAGTAAGATTGTGGTTCGATCCTGGTTGGGTATACTGAGTGGTTTTTCCTAAATCATTTCCCACACTTCTGCTGTTAGAACAAGTGAATGATTTTGGGTATCTGGGCAGAATGTTCTGTATAAATGGAAGGATGGATGCATCTCCGAGATTAGTTGGATTGTAAACCTCTTGTTAAATTAAAATATTAGGAAGTGTGACGGGAAAATCAGTCAAGAAGTTTACGTGACAACAACGTTTGTTTATTTTATATAGAACAATCAAAAATGTAAATGCATTATTAGAACAAAAATTTAATAACATCGCGTGAAGCGCTTATCCTCCCAGAGATAGAAAAAACTCAATTTAGATAATGAAATTAATAGACTTTACAATACCTGAAAATAGAAATATATAGTAATGAGCTGGTTGTCAGTACAACACTAATATTCATAGTCATCATGGAAGTCTATGGTTCAAAGTTTGAATATCCCGCGCATTTAGAGAGAAACATAATAACTCCGTTATTACTCCTAACAAATATTTCTACATTAATTAACATTAGAACTCATATGGGAAATTACCCTAACAAGCGCCTTCAAGCAAAACGCAATAATCATGATCATTTATCATGATAAATTTGATATTTACAGACCTTACAGAAAGGCAAAAAGTTTATAGTTCCTTTAGCTTGAGTAATAAGTGCAAAAAACTATACTTCATCATAACCCCTAACAAACATTTAAACTTAGGTAATAATAACAAGAAAAATAAATATGCGCCTTCAAGCCAAAAGAAATTAACATAATGTTGAACGGTAATAATACAAGAATCTATCTTAGGACCAAGTCCCAAACTAACCTACTAGTGCCCTGTGCTCTACGTTTGAACAGTTAACTAGATAACTTCATATACTATACATATGCTAACGGTATCAAGAAAGGACGGGTGGTAAGCCCGAGACACAAAGTTTGCTACAGCGTGGCCTGAAAATATATACATTAAATTGGATGTACAATTAAAGTGAAATTGCACAGACTAATTGAATTAAACCTTGCATAAGATGACAGAAAGGTGACCGCATTTGCAACGAGCTGTGTGAAACATTTCAAAGTTAAAGTTTAAATGAGTTTAAGTCCAGATAATAATTTTGATAAGAAATCCCCCCATTATGCAAAAATGAATTTTGAATATTTAAATAATAGATCTCGGCCTCTAAGTCGCCGTCCTCACCAAGGTCAGTCGGTGGTATAATGAGTGACAATTGAAAACAAACGTCCCAATATATATAGTCATAGATAGAAGGGGCAAGGGAAGGAGGGGGTAAGTCGATAGAACAAACATGACAAGAAAAGATGGTCCTAGCAACAGGTAGAATAATCTAGAAGGTTCTAGCGGCATAACTAGTAACTGGTGTGGTCATGTGGAACCTCATCCATTGTTTCCGGCCGGGCGTGGATCGATTCCCCAGCAGCCAGTCGATCGAAAGCTCCACTTGGTTAGTTGTGTTGAGCGTTGGAGAGCGGAGGTCAGAGCAGGTGCTCTTGTGCTTGAGTTCATCAAAGGGGTTTGGTGAGTGTTGCCTCATTTGAAATAGCTTTAACATGTAACCCATTACATCATGTATGTGAACTCTGATTGCAAAGAATGCAAAGATGGCAGGATATAAAAGTCAGTTAAAGCCAACAAGTATGGATGTGAAGCGTGGGTTTGTCAGGAAAAACATAGAGCAAGGTGAATGCGGTTAGAATGAGATATCTAATGAAGGAGTGCGGTTTAAAAGGGAACCCAATAGGTCAATGTGAAAGAAGTGGTTGGTTGGTATGTTGGTTTGGGTATTTTGAGAAGATAAATGTGGATTGAGTGACAAAACAAATATATGAAGGTAGAGTGTGTGGATCCAAAGGAAGGGGTAGGCCATGTAAGATGTGGATAAATGTTGTAGACCATTGTGTGAAAAAGATAAGTAGCCTACCGTATTAATAGTTTTAAGAATAAATGAGCATGTATGACTGTGTATGGATGTTGTTAAAGCAAAGTGTGTGTGCTAGGATAGGAACATTAGTGCTTGGATGGATTTAGTTGAGTGTTGATTTTTGAGCTATATGCACACTGTTTTGCCTACCCCGTAAGGGAATAAAGCGATTAGGTAGGTATGTATGCCTACTCATTCCTAACCCACTAGCGTAATTAGTACATAAGCATGTAACCCAAATGGGTAGTAAGATGCCGTGCTAAAAAAAATATATATACTATCAAGGTGTTAGTCACATTATATTGACCATTTGGTCGTAAATCTTATTTCATAATGGTATAACAATAATTGAATGTAGACCTAGGCTTAATTTACCATATTAACATTTTACAATAATAATATAATACTAATTAACTATCAGTAGTTGATTAAATTATGCATGGTAGGAAAATATAGTGATATTTAATGGGTTTGATATTATATCTTTTACTTTTATATATGCTCACTAGCTGACCCGGCAAACGTTGTTTCGCCATATAAATAATTTTTAAGTAATTTCTAGTGTAGACAAAAAATAGCTTACTTATTGTAAGTGTGTAAGAATGTGGTATATGCGTGAAATAGGCATGGAGCGCTGTGAACGATGAGGGAATATAAAAATAACAAAAGGCAAACATTATTTTTAAGTTATTATAATTTATTCCTTAAAATTATATATCATTAATTAATCAATTACGACAGTAACACTAACAAACAATATCAATCTCTTAATGCCATAGCGTGAACAATATTTTTTGTTAGTCCATCTTTAGCTAACACAAACAAACTGGATGGTTTACCCACTCGAGAGCATGCCACGTATAATTGTCCGTGTGAAAAACATGGTGTTCTCAAATCTAAGCCACAAATAGACATCGTTTGACCTTGGGATTTGTTGATAGTCATTGCAAATGCCAATCTAATC
>CABEEJ010001863.1:82251-93437 GCA_901482245.1 Timema douglasi
CCCCCCACAGAAATACAGGAAACATTACGCAACAAATTCATAGCAGAACAACTCCACCAGAAAGCATATTTTGATAAGAGAAGGTATACTCATCCAAGTTTTGACATTGGAGAAATGGTGATGGTGCGACGCGCACTAGTGCATACTGGCAAACCAACAAAGAGGCAGTTAAAGTACAGAGGTCTTCTTGTGATGTTGAAAGTGTTCCCAGATGGCAAAACTTATCGAGTTAGTCAATTGGCAAGAGATGTTAAACAGAAACACTATACCACCACGTCACACGTTTCTCAACTTAAATCATGGGATAACAAAGACAAGATTGATGATGGTGAACCTGTGAGTGACGAGTCAGAAGATGATAGTTCAAATGGTTCGGAGCTGAAGACAACCAAACCTGATAGAAGTCCTGTGACATTTTCAGACAGTTCTGATGAAGGTGAAACTGGAAGAGATCAATACATCCCAAGGACTCGGCCTATTCGAAAATGGTGTCGGCCCAAATACCTAAAGGATTTTGTCACCGGGGTGATGTGAGTAGTATTGTAGTGTGTGCCATTGTAGGTATAGTGTGTATATAATCATCTAGTCATAAGATAGTTTAAGGATTATATGAAAGTGGATTTGTATATGACATGTGTGAACAAACTTCATCGAGGACGTTGAGTGCTACAGGATGGCCGAGTCTTAGAAACCCACCGAAAAATGATTGCGTGGCGTGGGCGAGACCGGTTGTTGCGAAGGAAATGAATGACAGTGCGTGGAATGGTGACGTTGGGGACGTGCATACGAGATGTTTGAGTGAGGATCGTGTAAAGGTGCCGTGTTTAATGCAAATGTGCGTTGCACATACGTTGGGTCAACAAGTGTGTCACTGTACCATGTGAGGTACAATAGTAGATATCTTGTGAGAGAAACGATATAGCAACAAGTTGTCTTTACAACAGTTTGATGTGATAATTATTTTATTTTATTTAAGTGTACAAGTAAATTGAACATAAGCCAAGTCACAAGCCACTATAATCATAAAAACAATAGTAATCGAAAATGTCGTAAATATTTATTTTATAACTCGTGATTTTTCTTTAAATTTGATGTTCTGGTATAAGCTATTTAAATTTAAAATAAATGTATTGATGTCTTATCACGACACATGAATATAAAAAGAAAGAACATTAAGAACATAATAATTTATGTATAATTAAGTAGGGCCTAAACTAAACACAAATCAAAATCAAATAGAACTTAACCAAATGACCAGGCTAAAGGTATTTCCTCCAGTTCGATACTGCTACCCGCTTCAGTGGCCGCGTGGTCTAAAGCGCTACCCTGACAATAGAATCGACTGCCTAGACGGGGAGATCGTGCTTCAATTCCAGTCGGGTGTACAGAGGATGGTTTTCCACTTTCCCTTCACGCAAATATGGGCACACTTTCTATAAATTCAGCCTTCCTAAGCCATAATATGTTAGTGTAATTTATACATAGACGTATAACCCACCCTAACGGGTAGTAAGACGTGGTGCTAAAAAAAATCTTGATATTCAATTGAGAGAAACTTTTTTTTTACTATCACTTTTTTGCTCAAGAAGGTATTAAAGGATTCGTCTTTTACTGCCTACTACACACTTATTGAATCACAACATTGGGACATAATTTTGAGTGCCTTATGAGTGAAAATGTCTCGAAAGAAATTTATTATTGGATTTTTCCAATTAGATCCCACCCCAATTAGGTCAGTGGCAAGTGCAGGGTCACGTGGCCAGGCATAGCCTGCCTTTGGCGGCATGTCCCACGACTATAGTTGCCTGTACGTTTACTATACCTTGTTTCCTTCCTCTATTTCCGCTTTGTCTCCCTCATATGTACTTTGTTGTATTTTTTAAGGTCCTGGCGACAATTCATGAGCTACGGGGTGGGTTTTTATTATATTTTCCCACCCCTAACCTACTGAAAGCATCATTCAGCCCGCCAGGGCGTCATTGTATTTCTGTATGAAGTTTTGTTAGGTATATGTTTCTATGTCGTGTGTGTTGTCGAGAGCCCCTTGGGGCTGGTGTCAACTGTTTATCCTCTATTTTTCTACATGTTTTTATTCATGTTTATAATTATATGTTTACAAACAATAAATAACCCTTACAAACAGAGCTTTGTTATATTTTTCTCCATCGCACTGAACTCTGTTGGGGAATGATTGTATCACTAACGCTAGCGCGTACCGGTCGCGGTGGCCTTAGAGGCGCATTCCTTCTGGGCTGGTATTTTTTCGGGGCAGTCATTCACGGCCGCGCGCATAGAATAGGCATTAATAGCCGCGCGTAACATACGATAATGAGAGAATGAATAGATTTTGTCTTTTATATAAACTATAGATAGATAGTTTAATCTCATTTAAGTCTGGTTTAATGTTTGTTTGGTTTGTATTAGTATGGGTACATAATTATACAATTATTATAAATTATATTGGCCTTTATTTGTTAAAGATAGCTTTTTCGAATAATTAAACCCTCGAATCCAGAAGTATATGCTTTATTTGAAGAGTTAGAAAATAAAAAACAAAGTCAAGATTCGTAATTTTCTTTTAAATTAAAGCTAATATGTTAATAGTTGATGGTTTAGCCCAACCAAACCTCTTTATATGTAGTAATTTACGGCGGTGTACAAGCAGTGAAATGTAATCAATTTCTTAGTTAAGGTTATATTACAATTAATACAGAATTACCTGCTTCAGTGATTGCGTGGTCAAACACAACAGACTAAACTGTCGAAGACAGGGGGATCGGAGTTCAAGCCCAGTCGGTTGTACCGAAGGTGGTTTTCCCGAAATGGTTTTCCCCTTTCCCTCTACTAAAATGCAAGTACACTTACTTTAAATTCAACCTTCCTAATCATGAACACTGGGTAATTAGTACACAGGCAACTTATCTGAATATGTATTAATATCTGGTACTAAGAAACAGAATTTTTAAACTACTCTAAAAAAATTGGCAGTTGTTTAACTCGACGATAGTGGGTTTGACCCCAAGAATTCCCTTCTGCCCCTCCTGTCGTACGACCATACCACAATTATGGTGCACACCTTTGGCAGGTGACGTTATAAGTATTTCAACATGGTGTCTACTCAACTTGACCAATAAAATTCCCGACTAACAGTATGTCACACCCTTCTACCCCCTCCCCCATTTTTTCATTAATCAATTCATAATAAGTTTTAATATCCAAATAAACATGTGTTTTTATTTGTATTAACATAGTCTACTAAGAATTAAAAAAATTATAAAATATATTACACAGCTACAAAAAAATAGAGTTTGAATCATATTGTAATTTACTGATCATTATATTTCATACTTTGATTAAAACAACATTTTACCGGATTTTTTGGTTGTAAATGACCAAATTCCCGACTTATTCCCGTTTTTTCCCGACCACTTAAAATTCCCGTTTTTTCCCGACCACTTAAAATTCCCGTTTTCCCTTATTTTCCCAGATGGTAGACACCCTGTCAAGTAATGAAATTGCAGGACTATGGGACAACATGAAACATATTGCCAAAATCATGAGCGTTGGTGCCCTTAAGATATCTTAGTCATCTTAATGGGCAGTCCAAGTGGGGTGGTTAATTTTTCATGATTGTGTAGCATAGATATTCTAAACTCTAATTCTCCTTAGAACTTTTTTTTTTTTAGCTCTGTACCTTACTACTCATCCAGGCGATCCATATATTTAAATTAATGGAACTTGACACAGAGAACATAGAATTTAGCTAAAGTTTATTAGTATTTGCCTGGAAGGAGGGGGGGGGGGGGGNGGGGCATTGAGGGAAAAATCAATTCATTATACCTAGCTAGAATTTGGATCCCAGCCATCTCGTGACCTGCAAACCAAATTAAGACTAAATTTACGTATTTGTCCACAAGTACAATGGTGTGTGGTTTGTTTTGTAATCTTCATTGGCTAATCTCCTTTCATCCACTATTCAAACCTTCCTTAAGGCTTATATTAATATAAATATGAACTGCTACCTATTTGCTTTTAATAAAACTAATGATTCTTTAATCTTTTTCAGGATTGAAAACTACACGAAAACAAGTGACTTGTGAGGTGGAGAAATGGATCATCTCTGGCATAAAGAACCCCAAATTATTATTTTTAAACATATGAGATTAAGCAATAAAACTCAATAATAAACACAATATGTAACTTACTTTATGTTATTAAGTTATGAATCTCAATTTTTTAGTCTCATGAAAACAAAACATTCCAAGACTTATATGAAAAATATATCAAATTAAGTTACTATGAGAGGAAAGATATTACTACCTACTAAAAGATTTTATATTAATGCACATGTTAGCATATAAAAATATTATGGTAAATAGTGTGAGAATAATCATCAATATGTCATATCAATTGTTTAATGAATCTCATTCAATTAGTATGATACAAATAAAGTTTTCAACAACTATGTGATAAATGTATTAAAGTGAATTATTTCTAGTATCAGGAGGAAGAAGTCAAATAAAATAGTATGATTTTTTGTCAAGCACCACGTCTAACTACCCGTTCAGGCTTTATGCAATACACATGAAGACACACCCACACACACAGTAACAATTCTAATAATCATATTAGGAAAAAAATTTGATGCAATAATTTATTATCTCAATGGTGACTACAGTTAAGTTATTTAAAATTTATGATTCAAGTATTGTATATTTAATCTTTAAGTTCATCATAGTTCATAAAAAAATAAAATTGATGTAAAAGGAAAAGTTTGATAATTTAAAGGTTTTCTATTCTGGGATACTAGCCAATAGCATCAGCTGTTTAGTTTCAGGCCTGGGCATTAGAGTGTGACAACTCTGAATGAAGTGGCATAACTTACCTTTTCCCAGCAGCGAACAGTGAATATTTCCCATTTTCCTGTGTTTGTAAACTTGTTCTTTTTGAACAATAATGAGTCTGAATATGTTTGAAGTATTTAAATCATTTAAATAAATATATTTAATGGAGGCATACACCGAAATAAATAAACGTATTTGGTACATAATATGTAACACTCACAAACATAATTAATGCTGAAGGTGACAAATGGAAAATTAGTAATTAAGGTCCTGTAATAGCATTATTATGATAAAGATTTTAAAATGATTTAAATGTTCATGCCTCAATCTTTAGTGAAAATTTGAATACAAATAATTCTTATTTCTTAAAATATAATATTAAATTTCAGTTCAATTGGTAGGTGACCTAATGGTCTAGGGGTAAGGTGTCAAACTTCTGCGGTAGAGTCCGGGGTTCAATCCTCGGTCCCAGCACAAATTTATCTGATTGCCAAACCCTTCCTTCGCCTCTGACAAGACGTGTATTAACCACAACTTGTGAATGTGGGGAATGCCAGGCCTCCACCGTGGTTCGAATTCCCCGTTAAACTATAGTTCCTCCATTTCACCTCACAATCACCCTACCACTACAAATTAGCGTACGTGTGTATAACTCAAATGGGTAGTAAGACGCGGTGCTAATAATAATGACAGTTCAATTGTTTGAAATTAAATATCACATGCACACAATGAAAATTAAAATTATTTCAAACAAACAGGCTGTTTACTTGGTCTAAATGTATCTTTAATATTTGCGGAAAAGAGCAGTTTGGGATTTTACTTTCTGGTAAAGATTTTTCACTACACATTTATTGTTAATATATTTAAAGTAATTACTAAACATTATCATTCAACAAAAGGAAATTTTGTCAGGCAAATAATTTCCACAGCAGCAGTTATTTTTATTGTCTAGAATTGGATAATTTTTATAGCCCAAAAACAAGAACATTCTTTAAGTTTTTGTGCCAAAAAAATTTATTTTAAGAATTTTCTGTCATCAAAAATTCTATTATTGTGTGACTAGTAACTTTAACCCTTAAAAAGGTTATGGATGGAACTATCCTTTGGTAAACTCGTTTAAATATATATAATTTATAATACACACAAATAAAAAATCAATGCAGAAGCTACACTCCAAATGCATTGACAATTTGTCACCCTAGAATGCAAGTGTTCTATGTCCAACTTCTCACTTTTGTGTAAAAGAGCATTTAAGTTTGACCATGTGTATAAAACCAATGTTACTAGATTACAACTCGAGTTTGTATCTTCTTAAGTAATTATATAGTAGTCTCAATTTCACCGCAGGTGAATCATATGCATTCTAAATAAACGTAAACACCAAATATTTAAAATTTAACAAATTTGGAGATAGAACACTCGCATTCTCAGGTGACAAATTTATAGCAAATGTGGGGTCTAAAATGATATTAGTGATTATATCAATAACACATTCATTTATTGTAAGTTATATTTTAATAAACTACATAAAAAGTGATCCAGTCACACAAAAATTCTAATTTAATGTCAAAATTGAATTTCCCTAGTCCACAACAAAAAATTTGCAATTCTAATATAATTTATACTTCAAAATTCTTTTCAACCCATTTTGGTAGTTAAAATGTATAAATGTCTCAATAGACTGGACTGCTGATGACAAGATTGAAGTTCGAAGACTGGTTGGGTGTATTGAAGGTGGTTCCCTAAATGGTTTTCAACTCTCCCTTCATGCAAATTGAGTACACTTCCTCCGCATTCAACCATCTTCTCCTATAGCATCAATGTAATTAGTGCATATGTGTATAACCCAAACAAGTAGTAAGACACGGTGCAAAGGAAATATTTTATTCCAGAGGCTGTTTAGCCAAAACTTTGTGATTTTCTCTTGTCAGTTTATGATAATTTCTCAAGCAAGCTTCCCAAGGTTATCTGTTTATAGTTTACTTGTCAAAACAAATGTAGCATTCGCTACAATTAAAGAAGAAACAAAATGAAGGGGAATGAACTACTTACCCCAATTCACCCTTCCAGCACCTCACGACTACGGTTCAGACACACAACAAATACACATACGAGCAAGACCACGATGCGCCACGAACTGATAGAACCCACCCAAGTTCGAGCGACGACCGCTAGAGGTCACAAGACAGTGGAACTTTCCAAAGAGTTTTTGAAAGGAAGTAATGTCAGTTCCAGTCTATAGGAGAATATTATAGTGCCTTGGAGTTTGTTCTGAGCTTGTTGTAATGCGTAATCCCCCCTTATGTGATCCAAAGATGTCCCCCCCTACCTCCCACCTTCTTCCTTGCCTTCCATATTTCCTGGGTTTTCAAGCACATATAACGTCGGTATTACAACATGACAGGCACTCTTGGACTTGACTCTGGACTGAGGAATTTGTAGCTTTGGCTACACAATTTAAAATGTAAGAAAAATTTAATTTTCAGCTTTTTTTTTTCTTTTTTAATTGTTATATTCATATGTCAGAGATTAAAATTAAATTTAATCATGGATAATGTTTTGAGGTGGTTCATAGACCGTTATATCGAAGTTAGAGACTATGACTAAGTTCGATACATATCGAATATCACTTATGTCCGGGAGATATATAGAGTTAAATGTGTAAATAGATCAGATAAATCTGTTTGTCTAATAATATTTCATTTTGTTAATTTCATTCTGTATTTTTAGCTATTAGGAAAACAAGAGTAATTTAATATCTAAACTAGCATTGCAAATAATTTTGTTCGTTCTTGAATGTTTATTTACTGTGAAAGTTGACTAATTGAAAGAAAAACAAATTAAGGCTATTTTCTTCTTGCCGATGACTGATGATAAAAGCCTAAATTACTTTCGGTCTTATTTAGAATCCGACCAGGTTGGAAATATTATATCCATATATATATATATGACTATTTGGAATATTCTCAGTTATTTGTAAATTGAGTCATTATTATGAGCTTTGAAAAACAATGCACTCAAACAACTCACTGATTGTGTTAAACTTTCTTTTGTTACTATTTGAGCCTTCTGTTTAGTTGGAATGGTCAAGGCGGTTTCACAAAATCCACACTAAAGTGACCAAGTGCATATTTAATGGATTAAATTAAAACTAGAGTACAATGATGGAGGGCCCTTGGGGCATAAATAGACCTGCCAATTTATTGTTCCAACAAACCCATTTTTTGTACAAAAAATCATTTCTCATTTTTTGAATGGATAGCATAAGTTTTGTCTTTTTAATAATTTTCAACTTGACTCATGTTCACAATAGTGCACACAAAGTTTCATGTTACATGTATTGCTTTACTTTAAATGCCTATAAAGATGATTTACTGTAAATATATAATAGAAGTTTAAAATTTTTGTCTTTTCAAATAGTGGAAGAGATTATTTTTAAATTTGGTATAGGCAATCTTTACATTAATGAGTTTCTCCAGAAAAACATAAAATTTAATTTTATACGGTTTGCAAATTTTTAGAACACCAATCCTGTGACATGACGACTCGTCAAAATCTTATTCAAAGAAATCACATATTTAGATCAAGAAGTGCTACATGTTAATGTGTTACTTGGTTCACATTATTATGAGAGTGGAGTGTTAAAACATATATACTTACTCTGTTTATGGTGGGAAGAAATTTCTGGAAGCTCTTTTTTTCCTACCAAAATCCTATTTTTACTTTACAATCAATACTGTTTCCAGTCTGTGGTCAGTTTTTAATTCAAATAATATATTTTCCACTACCGGCTGGCTAGGCCTGTTGTAGCTTCATATGACATAATCTACCCTAAGAATACAAACGGCACAACATCCAGTCCCCGTCCATTCAGTTATCAATGTAAAGGATAAACCCATATTATTTTCATTAATGACAAATTTTTGGGCCCCGTCAGGAATCAAACCAAAGACCCTTAGCTACTATGTATAGTAGGATTACCAACATCCTTCTATAGAGTAAAATTCTGACATTCCCCCCTACCAAAAACAGGGTGTGTGTGTTTGTTAATTACATTTTAGGGTATAAAAACATGAGGGTTTAGGCAATTTAATTGTTGCAAAACAAATATATATTTGGCAAAACTTTACAACTTTTAGTTTAAAGGGCTTCACTATGGCCTTTTCATTTAAGCTGCACTATAGATGAAACAAGAAAAGTAAGCTGGATACCTTCCTAGGTTAAAAAGTTTCCCGTTGAGAACTTAGTTCAGTTAACAAAAGGTTATTTTGATAGGGGCTATGTTTTATAAAATGTCTAGTGTCAACAATAATTTCAAGGTGAAAGGAATAATTATTTTTAAACGTGTAATAAATCAAAGCTAAACTAGCCAAAATGTGATTCAATAAATTGGATAAAGCCCATTCATTGAATTCGAACACCAAAACAATCATAAGGTGCACATAGCCTTAATGAGCCTATGCAATTATGGTATTAGGCACTATCCTTAAATTATGTAAGGCTTTTATTCATGATTTTTGATCCCCCCTCTATCTTGAGTAGTATTTTTACAATCAGGTAAATAAGATTATTTTAATCGTTTAGTTATTTTTAGACGTAAGTATTGGTGATAGAGCGAGTTATGCGAAATTTTAGAATACTTTATTGCAGTAAAATTAGGTGTAACACATTAAAGGTAAATGAAATATAAGTGAAATTTTATAATATATTTATTTTCTGACAAAACTTTTTTTATTTGAATTTTATCTCACTATAAACGCTGACAAAAAACAACCTTATTTAAGATGGATTCTGACCCCTGCCCCTCAAATATGAAAATAATGAAGAACCCTCCCTCAATATAAACCTATGTTAAATGATTAAGATCTAATTTTGTTCAAGCATGAACATACCATTCAAATATATACTTGTTTGATTAAGTAAAAGTAAAGTAAGATTGTTAATAGTTTGTTGGTAAAGAAAAACATATACAGTGGTTTATTACACAAGATAAAAGTTTATAGATATCAGTTTTAACCTTTCCTATAGTCTTTAAATCCAACTCGATTAGATTTTAAAAAGTCAAATTTGAATAATACAAATTACCTCACACTATTCTGCCCAGCTACATGTGGTAAACTCGAAGAGGAATTTAAAATAAATCCGTGTCTTAATAGTTAAGGTTGTGAATATTAAATGAAACATTAACCAACACAATAAATATATTGCATTTTATTGCATTCCTTTAGAGAAAATAACTTTGTTCACATTTACACACAAAGTAATTTCTTTCACTGTATCTTAATAGTAAATTTTGAATAACTTGAAATTAGAAAGTAAACAAAATCCAAGATATTTTTCTCTTTGAATAAAATAATGCTCAACACTAATATTAAAATAATAACTATCTCTAGTAATCACAAAAGTTGAATATATATTATTTTGTATAATTTACAATGAATGCTTTAGACTGCAACCCTTTTTTTAGTAGAAACATTTATACACAAAACATTTGCTACCTTTATATAGTCCTACGCTTAGAGCACATCACAATGTATAAATGCTTTTTTTTTAATGAAATTTTCACAGTATTTCTAATAAAGTTTAATCAACTGTACATATGATTTTATTTAAAAAATTGTAATTGCTAATTATTTACTTATGTAAGAAGTAAGTTCAATATATATTCAATTTCACTTCCCAAAAAACCAAGTTAAATGATTAAATAATGGAAAACCATTTTTCTAGCCAACTATGTCAACTTTCTGTTCTTATTTTTAATTAGGTTACATTTTACAAAACAAATTGAAAATCTAGTAGAACACAATGTTTAAACAAAGATACAAAATATTATCTTCAAGCTCTCACTAAACAAACAGCTTCACCTTCAGCTACTTTGGTACCATGGCAATGACCATTCAGTCTTTAACTTAATGTTTTTAAGGTTAAGTCCTAAATATTGAGCCAGGGATTTAGTACATTAAAAATAGAGTTGGGTACTATTTTACAAATCTTAATCTAGAATCCGAAACTCCAACTTACCATCAAATATGAATCTTTGAAAAAATTATGAGAACCAGAAAACTTATTTTTTTAAGGATTTGAATCCTGAACTAGAAATTTCCTTGTAGCCTCAAATATCCCAAAGGACTCAAGGGATTTGAGGATTCTAAAGTCCCATCCCTAATTTAAACTGCTAAATTAGATTTGAGGTCTAAGTGTGGTTCTTTTATTTTAAAATAACCGAAGTTAATAATGTGGCTGGAAGGTGTGAACTATCTTAGATGGTGCAATATTGAAGGGAAAGGGGGTGTGGATGCATTGGAATGAGCCCTGGGAGGTTTTATTGATGCCAAAGGGGAG
>CABEEJ010001863.1:93864-132773 GCA_901482245.1 Timema douglasi
GGGGGGGGGGGGGGGGGGTGGGGGAGGGAAACCATTTAGGAAAAACCTGCCTTAGTACACCCGGCCAGGATTCAATCCCCAAAATTCCCATCATCAGCAGTCTGGTATATTGCAAGTGTGATGCTTTATACCATGCGGCTACCAACGCAGGTTTCCTGGATTTAGAAAAGAGAATGCGTCAAGATAGAATCTGGCTTAATTTTTGAGGACCCTGCACATTCAACCATGGATTCTGCCAGTAGAAAATCTGAGTGGTTTTTCATCCTAAGTTTGGATTTTATTTTATGATAAGAGTGATTTAATATTGTTTCTAAATAAACAGAGATTCACTGCCTGAAAAAAATATCCAGTACCACTTATTTATATCTTACGTCCTAGTATGAAACCAAATATAAAGCCAACAAACTTATAGTACTTATTATCCAACAAAAACCATAATACTTATTTTAAGAGTGAATAGACAAACTCTTCTAAGAATAAGAAAACAAGAAACTTAAGAAAAATTAAACTTTTAGTAAAATTGCCCACTAAAAAATATTTGTTTATAATGCAAAGTCACATAGTTTATTTAACGGTATACATTTTTATTCATTGGGATGTTTTCTGCAACTCTCATGTTGAACAGACTAAATTAGTTTCTACCGATGAAAAGAAGCTCATTATAGGGAACTTTTGTGTGAATAAGGTATTTTTATCATGTTGATCACTATAAGGACAAAACAGCATTATAATGGGCAATATTATTTGGAAAACCGTATTGAAAAAATATTCTCCATTTGTAGGATTGATACTAAAATATTGTACACAAGAAACAAGAAGACAAAATTATCAATGAACTGATAAGCAAAAAATTAGAAATTGTGGAGTCAGTGACAAAGACTTTACAAGAAACTAAAATCTAAACAAACATATAGTAAAAACGTACAGTTTTGTTAGACCTTGACCTTTGTTATTGTATCCAAACCCTCTAAGCCAGCTCATTAATGGCGGCTTCAATATATTTTACACAATTATGTTAAAATCACAGATTAAAAAAAATAAATTTAATATTATTTGGGAGTTGACAAATTATGGTAAGAGGTTTTAGTTAAAAAAATATTTCCGATTGGAAAAAACTTTGGCCATTTATCATATATTACCACAAGTGAAATATATTATTTAACCCCCTTTTAACATATACTACCATTTATACAAGTGCTTAAATACAACTATGAGGTTACATATTATTAATTCTTAAATACTGTACCCTGGTTTCTTTGTTAGTCATAATAAACCATATGTTTCTCTGCAAATACTAGAATGAAATTATTTATGACTAGTGTATAACACCAAACAATTAAAAAACACATAATATAACACAAAATATGCAACCCGCGAATATGATATAGAGCCTACTACACACACTAAGTATGTACTTAAATGAAATAAAAGAGGCAACAAAAGCATTTAAATATTGAAATAGTCAACTGTGGTACACTCAGATAATATAAGGCACTAAGAGTAACCCACTAAAGGACACAATGAAGCATTGTACTGGACTATGCACCAGCAGCTTAATAAAGTAAGAGGGCAACCTGAAAAACACTGTGCTTCATCAGAACACAAACACCAAAGGTACAGTTACAGTCAAAGGCACAACATTTTGCTAGAGCACTTCCCCAGAAACACGATATAACATATCTAAGGCAAAACATCAACACATACTTAACTACCATAATACATATAAAGGTAAAACATCAAAACACAAAAATGAACTATATAGAATATCTAAGCTAAACATTAGAATACATACATAAACTACATAGCACATAAACTTTTAAAAAAAAAATCCCAAGAGAAACAATGCTGTGCACAAGCACATTGGTCACAAAAATCACGTGATTTAATAATTGAGCCGTAATTAAAATTGCTGTCCCACCGACTCTTCTTTCATTTCTTCTGGATAGGCCTGGGTTATCATTACTTAAACCACAAAGAGGTACATGTTGAAACTCTTTAGTCTGGCCCAATATGGTCCGGCCAGTTTTGAATCTAACACAATTAATTTGTGGGGCGGCCACCAGGAAGGTGCTATTATCAGTACAAAGGCGCCTAAGTTGTTTACATCTGCAGCCGAGCGTTTTGGTTATACATTCTTATTTTGGCTTGTATTCTGGCTGTATTTTAATGCTTAATTATGCCTTCCAAGAAACCAAGCGTTGTAAAAGGTGGAGTGTATTTCATATTTTAAGCTTTATTCTACCATGCAATAAGTATGTAGTGTGATATAGCAAGCATAGGGGATAGGCATAAGGGGTCCTTAGGAAGTGAATTCTGTGGTACGGTACTTGCCTGGGCCACAGGGTGCCACAACTAAGGAGTTTCTATCGTACATTGATTTGCTAAGATGGGATCACAGGAGGTTTCAATTTGAATTAATTATCCAATTTTCTTCAAAATTTAAAACACAAGAAATTGACAGTTCCATTGTTAATACAATTAAATAAGTATGTAAAATCAGTGGACAAATGCCCTTCTTTTACCAAAAGTATTAAAAGAAATGTATCATTTATTTTTATTTTATTAAAATAAAACTAAGGAACAATGTTTCTTATACCCCACTCAGTTTATCTTCTTTTTTTTTTACTGTTTTGTACGAGTTCTAGATCAATAATGTGGTAGAAGTTTTTTTTTTAAACTTGAGTAATGTTTTTAGTATTGATTTTTAACTAAAATTATAAAGTGCTGCACTGAGCTTTTCATACATTTTTTACAACAAATTAATAAGTTAAAAACTGCTAAGCAATTAATTTTAGTTTGTGGTCCCCATAACTTCACCTTAAGCACTGATACAAGCAGTGAGACTAAACAAAATATTTTATGGAATTTTTTACTTACAAGCCCTTCAACAAAGATAACACATTTTCCTGGTTTATGGTAACAATGGCAAAACCTTTTAAGCAATACATATATGTTTGATAGAATATAAAAGGTTTTTCCTTCATGATCTGTGGTAATAGTAAAGTAATGCTTATAAACTTAAGATTTTAAGGGCTCAATCACATGAATGAGACAAAACAAATGGCAATGATGCAATGCTTTTCTAACAAAAGAGACAAGATGAGACAGTCTTCTAACTTACATAGAGACAGTCTCAGTCTTGTTTGTCTCATCGTGCAATATGTTGGAGAAAATGGAGAGCAAGAAATTGATCAATGATCAATATTGTATATATAAAGTAGAGCTTGTGGGATACGTGTTCAACATCTTATAGCAAAAGATAGATGAAAAATAAGAAGTACTGCATATCTACAGTTGAAGAGGTGGTGACAGCTACTACAGGCTACTACAGTAGTTATTTTCTTTAGCAGCACTCTTTTTAAGTAGTAATATCACTTGTGTGCCTGATGTTCTTTTATCTTATATACTATCACTATTAGAATGGATTTATAAATAATTATGTTTGGGATTCAAGCTAGATTTTCTATTGGGGTTTGTACGTATATGTGTATCAGAAAGATAGGTAACTTTAGATTCAAAGTGTGTTCCAATTAGTCATGGAATCCAGCAAAACTTCATTCCCCCTATTCATAAAATAGTATATTTCCCACTTTACTATTCCCACATGAATCCCTGCTCCCATTTTGAAAATATTTAATCATATTCTTATTCTCTTGTTTTCTCCAACAATAATATGTATGTAAATCTTAAATGTGTATAGCACAAAATTAGACACCATTTTCATTTACAAAATAGCCATATTATAATTTCCACATTTCAGTTATATCATGTAAAGCTCAGTATTAGTAGTTTATAATCAATAAGTTTATTTCAATGTATAAGGTTAATTTTTTAGTGCAAAAAAACCAACATATATATAGTAATCTTATTAATGCTTAGCTATCTCTCAAGATAGAGCTATCAACACTACAACTAAAATTTAATGTGTGTACAACAATTCACAATTTTAATAAAACTAAAGAGTTTTCTTTATCAAATATGGATAAATTTTTATAAAAAATTCACTAAAAGTTTACAAATACATTTGCTTTTGTCTTTTTGAAATTGCACCCATTATAGATATTTGGCAACAGTATCAAGTTTATTTCAACTGATTGTGATTCTAAGTGGCAAGGAGGCCATGATTAGTACATTATGTACCTTGGATGCCAAATGGAATTTTGCAACATGCCAATTCTTTGAATACATAATTAAGACTACAGATACATAGAAAAGGAATATTACTTAAGAGCAAAACAGTTTTTTAAACTTTCTCTGAAAAATCAGAAAATAAGGCAGTGTTTTACTTATTTTATGTTGTTGAAATAGAAAAACATTCGTGGAATATGTTCAGCTTTACAAATGAAGTCATAATGTGCTTCATAAATACAATGAGCTACATATATTTCACAACCAGCTTCAATGGCTTACTTAAAAACTTAGGTTTGGC
The DNA here is from genome assembly GCA_901482245.1 of Timema douglasi. NCBI lineage: Eukaryota > Metazoa > Arthropoda > Insecta > Phasmatodea > Timematidae > Timema > Timema douglasi. The sequence continues at coordinate 98,294 of CABEEJ010001863.1, forward strand.
AGTACAAAGCTTAAACTATTTATATTATTCCAATACTCAATACTTATATTAAATCCTATTACTCACTCTGTATGTTGATAATCTCAATATTCTGGGGTACCATAATACAACTTTTTATGTGCATCAACATAATACATGGATTATACTTAAATATAAGAACTTTTTAATGTATTTTGCTAAAAAAATGCTCTATTTTAAAAAGTAGAATGGCCAACTAAAAATATCAATCATTGTAGTTCCACTTTATAAAAATGACAAAATATAATCTAACTAGATCTACACTGGTCATGGTCAAAATAACAGTAAGCATGACTAGTATTGAAGACAAAAAAGAATGTATCTTTAATTAATAAAAAATTATTGTTTACTTTTTTAGATTTCACAGAGTGGTTAACACAAAAATTCTAAAATAATTATTTGGAGCATCAAAATATAGATTAAATGTTCACATTTGAAGCAACTACTAAACATATAGGCATATATTAGTTTTACCATAGTAGTAAGAAAAATCTTTTTATAAATGGCTTCAACAAACAATTTAATTATGTTAGCACACAATATGCAAATCACTTTTCAAAAATTAAAACTTTGAAATATTGCCTAGTTTAAGATTTTTAGAAAACCCCTAAACAAGCTAAAATATACTAATAGAGAGATGTATTGTAAATGCCATATGCGCAACAAATAAAAACCTCAAGCCATGCGAATAGTGTACATAATGATTAAAAACAAAATAATTATTTTACAAGGCATAAAAAATGGTTGCAGCCTTATTTTTAAAAATAAAACTTTGAAATAATTTTAAATTAAAACTATTGAAATAGTTGTATTTTTTAATACTTATGGTTATCATCAATCTCTCTAATTGGATTTTATATTAGACTTTTTTTTAGGTTAATGTAATTTAACTATTAAACACATTTAAAAACCAACACAAATGATAAAATAATAACCTCGACTTTTTGCACTTTTATGTTCTCATCGTGTGTTTTATAACTAGTGCGAAAAAATGTAAACAAGATATTTAAAACTGTATTTTAATTTATTAAAAATATATATTTTGATTCTTAGAACTTCAAAGCTAATATTCAAATGTATACAAGATTAAAGAAAGTTCACAGGATTATTCGGGGATAATTATTTTGAAAACTATAAAAAAAACTTGTCATCTAATAATGATTTGTGTGTTGAAATTGGCATGATTTTATAATGGCTTTAGAAAAAAATTTATTTGTCCATTACCTTTCAAGTTTGTTTTTATTTTAACTAACTAATATATTCCATTAATTTTTATGTGCTATTTTACAAACGAGATTAAGTTTTCACCTAAAATATTTGAACCAGAATGAAATGTATACTAAATTTAAAAAAAAAACAGTTTAAAGAGAGAGAGAGAGAGAGAGTGTGTGTGTGTGTACTTATTATGCTCCCCTTGAATAATTGTAAGAATAATCTAATTGACCTAATTCTAATTTGATTACTTCCAATTAACACAGTTACTTTTTGGAACCTAATGGTGTGTACTTCATTTTTTTTTAAATACCAGGATAGCTAAATAAATTTGGTGCTGAAAAATGCTCATACAATTACCCACATAAAATTGCTAGTTAGCTATTATTTTATCACGCTTCAAGGTTTTACCTTGGTTATCTGAAATGCATTATAATTTTAATTTTTTAAAGTGTATGTAGCCCCAATAACTAGAATTATTAGTGGCATTAAACAAAATATTACTTAAACAAACTCTTTATATAGTGAACAAGCTCCGATTTACTATTAGACAAGCATACAAAATTCTAAAAAAGTAAATAATTTTAAAACTAACAGCAGTTTGGAAATTTTTTAATATGAAAACTTAATACTAGTATTAATTTAAGATGTTCTTAAAAATATTCATGATCTGTTAGATCTGAATCATCAGAATCATCTGAGAAAAAGTCAATAAGATCCCAATCTATATTAAAAAGGAAACGGTTCTCTCTTTCTTCAACAAAATCCCAGAAGTATAAATGCTGAAAAAGAAAGGAAATTTGCATTACACTGATGGTTTAGTTAATTTATTATGATTAAAATTTAATTTTTAATGCTGCACACAATAAAAGTTAATGATATCCTGACAATTTTAATCAGAAATGAAAATGAAGCATGAGAATCGAGCTTGACAGTTATCTCCACATATCAAGTTGTTAACATGTTGAGGAATTATCTGAAAATGATTTTAAAAGCATACATAATATAAAACAATAAAAGGAGGACTGACTAAAGGTAATACCTAAAATCTACTCAAACTATAAGGATTATAAAAGTAAGCATGTTAAAATAGCAAATTTACCATAATTTGAAGCCGTTAAAGGGGTATTTTGCTTGTAAACATGTTTAGTATGTGTCTATGCCCTAGGAAAATTATAGCCCGCAAACAATTTTAATGCAAAAGTATTTTAACTATAAAATGTATTTTTAAAGTAAGAATATACCATTTATATTCAAAAGGAGTACTTACAAGGGGGTATCAAAAAGTTTCAAGACTTGTTCTGTAAAGGGAAAGCAGAGTGCAGCATGAAGATGTGCACATTGATGTGGCGAGTTATGACCAACTGTCAGTACAACAAATGGCATTGTTCTGTAATGACCAGTGGCTTTGTTACACACGCTTATTTGACGACATGCTTGGGTGCATCATGAACTGCAAACACGAACAGAGAGCGAATATCAAATTCTGCATCTTATTCGAAAAATCTGGAACGGAGATCTTCCAAATGATGCAGCAAGCTTACGGTAATGAAGATATGAACCGTTCGATATGTTTTGAGTGGCACTCACACTTCAGGAACGACAGAATGTCCCTGAAAGACGAAGAGAGGTCAGGGCAACCTTCCACAAGCACAAACCCAGAAATTGTAAACAGAGTTAGGCAACTTGTGCGCGAAGATCGCCGTATGACCATTAAGAACTTTTCTGACATCATCAATGTATCATACAGATCCGTGCAGACAACCCTCACGTTCGTTTTTAGCATACACCGCATTGCCACTAAGATCGTACACAGGCTTCTGACCCTCGAACAGGAGTACTGTGCCGAAGTCTATCAGGAACTCTGTCTACATGCTCTGGATGACCTAACCTTGATGTCAAGGCTCATCACAGGGGACAAGAGTTGGATCTACGGTTATGACCTGAAGACCAAACAACAGTCTTCGCAGTGGAAGAGCCTCAGATCTCCAAGACCGAAGAAGGCGAGGCAGGTCAGGAGCATGACCAAGTGCATGCTCTTCGTTTTCTTCGACATTCTCGAGATTGTGCATAATGAATTTGTTCTTGAGGGTTAGACTGTCAACGCCGAGTTCCAATGTCATGTTCTGAGGCGTCTGAGAGAGGACGTTCGGCGGAAAAGACCAGAACTGTGGTGTGCAGGCAATTGGATGCTCCAACATGACAATGCACCTGCGGACACAACATGATCATTGCTCTTCACCCCCCATACTCATCGGATTTGGCCCTCTGAAACTTATTCTTCTTGCCTAAGGTTAAGTTAAAGCTCAAGGGTTGTTGGTTCGACACTGTGAATGAGATCAAGCGTGAATCGCAGGCGGTGTTGTGCACGCTTCGAAATCAGGACTTCCAGGGAGCGTTCCAAAAGTGGAAAAAGTGCTGGGATCATTGTATCACTGCACAAGGAAATTACTTTGAAGGAGATAGTGGCCCAATTTAAATCAGATACTTTATTTACAGTTTACAGAACGAATCTTGAAACTTTTTGATAGCTCCTCGTATAAGTGGTTTTAAAAATTCCAACTACTTGCAACCAACAATAAACAAGAAATATGAAAAATATGCATTGATCTTATTATTGGTGAAACTATACGCTAATGTGATAGTTAACCTAATTTGGGGAAGGAAGCATTTTAGATAAGAAAACTATAGTAATGAAATTTGGTCAAGTTTCTAGAGCCAAATTTGTCTTTACTGGAAAAACATCTAAAAATATCCGTTCACTCTATTAAAATTAAATTTTAATACTCTACATCATATTGAGAATTTTAAAATGTGAAATAGTGTATTTTATAAAATGAGGATACAAAAGTGTAATTTGTTTTGTTTATAATATGATTAAAACTAATTTATCAAAAGAGAAAAAATATATTTTTTGTTAAAGTATGGTATATAATGTCTTATTTATAAACTCCCAATGTGTGAGCCCATAAGTGAGCAATGCCAACAGAGCGTTCACCCCTGTTAGCGGTGATAGTGCAAAAATTTTCTGATAGAGGGTGTCATGCGGTCAGCACATAGAGCCTTCCGGCCAGTAATATTAGTCTTCTAAACTGGCACTGCTACTTAGTTATTCAAGTAGCTCCTCATTTATCCTCAAGAGGCTTAGATTGACCCCGTTACAAACCCAATGTTTCACAGATAAATTTTGGACCCAGGACCTCTGAATCTGTGGCTAGAACCTCCAACCACTTAACCCTGTACTAATAACTTTCATAAGAATTCATGTCAGTATCATAGACCAGATGACATAATAATTGAGGTGATTAGAACCTTTCTTTAACTTGGTTATCAAGCCACCTTCTAGCCTAACTAAACAACAGTTTTGTAAGCCCCCAATAAATTCATGAGAGCCCTGTGATACCTTTGTGACTAAAAGCACTATTCATTTTATCAATGCCCTTAATTTATGAACAAATGCATATGCTAACTTTAATCTATGAGAGACATGCCATTAAAACTAAAGGATTTCCATGTCTTTAGTTTTAAAAATGAATACAGATTTTGAAATAATGTCTGTGTATTTTATATACCATGTGACAAAATAAATAAAATAATGTGTAAGCATTTTCTCACTACCTGCTTCGGTGCCCGTATGATCTTAAGGCGCTACTCTTGTAATAAACTAGACTGCTGACGACAGATCGTGATTTGATCCTGGTAGGGTGTGCCGAGGGTGGTTTTCCTTAAATGGTTTCCCACTCTCTCAAAACGCGAATGCGGCTGCATTTCCTCTACATTTAACCTTCATTCCTAGTCCATTAGCGTTATTAATACATAAGCGTATAACTCAAATGGGCAGTAAGATATGATGCTAAAAAAGAAAGAAAAAAATATCATTGAAAGTATTAGACTAAATAAGCTTGCGAAATGGCAAATTTCCTTGTAAAACTCAAGTATGACCATAGATAAATACTTGTGTGGGAACAAATATACTTTTATTTGTTTTTGTATTCTTTTGAACATTCCCAAATTAGTAATTGGCAGGTGTATTTCAAAACATAATAGGAGAAAAAAATGTATTTTTATAAAAGATACACCTTACCTGTCGCTGCCGCCGCCGTCGTCGTGGATTACCCTTTGGAGGTCCTACATCAACAGTAGTACCATCTGGATAGGCATGCCGGTAAAAGCACTTGTTTCCAAAAGGGCAAGTCCCTTTGCCTGATTTAAAATATTTACATGCTTTTCCCCTAGAAAAATGTTGTATTTTTTAGGAAAAAGAGTTATAACTAATATTCCAGTGAACTATGATTTATTTTTATTTTTTATAACCAAAACAGTTTTTTTTATGAAATATGGGAACTTACAAAATATTCAGTTAAAATGCCAAGATATGAGGTTTAGAAGACTAGATAAAAATAAGGAGACATTAAGGTCTGTTTATATTATCCGGTCAGACACGGCGCGGGAAAGTAGCGTAAACGTTCCAACAAAGATATAAAGTATTTATACTACCAGACGGATTGTGATGACACTTATGGTCAATGGTTTAGTAGTATTGTATAAGCTGTTATTAAAATGTTCTCTCATTTATGATTAAAAGATTTATGTATGATTGCCTTACTATTAAATGAAGATGAAGAGCAAAATCATCATCATCATCATTTCAGTGCGCAAAAGAAAGATCCATGGAGAATATTGGACAATCTTCAGTGAATTGAGTGACAATAATCAGAAGTTTTATCGATATTTTTGAATGCCTCAGTATGATTTTCACTTTTTGTTGTGAAAAATAGAAAAATCTCTTAAAAAAACAGGACATAACATTCAAGCAGGCTACAGGACCAAAAGAAAAACTAGCAGTATGTTTGAGGTAAGTAACAAATTTTTATTATGGAAACAGAAATTCTGATTTATTTATTTTTGTAATTATAAGTTATATTAGTTTTGAATTAAAGTAGAGGAAAATTCTCCATAAAACTAGGATGTATTATAACTGGTCTCTTATTTAATTTGTCTGAATGGGTTGTAGTACAGATGGTGGTGATGGTTGCATCAGAGAATGATCAGAGGAGTATGATCAAAATGTAGATATTGGGTGAGAAGCTAAAGGTAGCGGTTGTAATCCTCCCTGTGATATTTCTTTCATTTCCAATTGTGAAACTGTGGGAAATTCTTTTACCTTTGCTATAGCTTGATTTTAAGGGGATGGTTTTTTTAACAGTTGCGCTATACTGTTAAAGAATAAATCAATATCATTTGACCTGTCCACTATTTGGTCTGTGTTTTTTTCTGCTATTTAGAATATACTTATCAATGTAGAAGAAGCAGTCCCCAGCTGATTTTTTTTTTTCCTTTTAGGGTAAACTGATTGGTTTGATGATATTGATGCCCATTTTTGAAATGATGATGATTGTTCTTCCAGTTTTTGTTTAGTATTTTCTTGTTCAGGCAATAGCGAAATAGATACTTCTTCAACTTCACTATTATATTCGTTGCTTAATTCAACATTAACTCAAGCAATTGCTTCTGTTTTTTGATTTATGGAAGCAAAAAATACATTTCATTTTGAAATTTCCATTTTTGGAATTTTACTCGCAGCTTGGCCAGTTTTTGTGTCTTTCTTTTATTTAATGCTCTTCGAAAAGACTCTTTGGGATTGTTTCTTGCATTCAGATCCTAAATAATAATAATAAAAAAATTAACACTAATGTATGCATAACTGTTTAGCGTGTAAATGGAAGGCTATGATGCAAGATATTGAAATTAAAAACAGATTAGGGGTCATCCATAAACCACATAACGCTTTGTGGGGGGGGGGCCTCTAATGTCTAAATGGGGTTACATGGAGGGAGGGTTGCCTAAGAATGTAAGAAAAAAGCTTTACATGGTTTATGGATGACTCCTTAACACACCATACATAATTATTTAGGATATTATCAAAAGGTTATGCAAGATACAAAATAACTTAGTTTGAGTTTTTTTGAGAAAATCAATAGAGCATTAAAAAAAATAATATTTTTGTTCCAGATTCTTGACTATTGGTGACTCTTACAGAACAATAGCATTTAGTTACCAACTACAGTTTCAAAAATTGTAATTAAGGTTTGTAATGCCATAATTACACATCTACTCTCAGAGTGCATGGCAATACCGAATGAAGCAGAATGACTTGAAATAGCTAATGCATTCAGGAATACTTGCAACTTCCCTAATTGCATTGGAGCACTAGATGTAAAACATGTCTCCATTTAATAGTGGTTACAGTGAACTTACCACTTTTGTGGTTTTACATGACAGCTAGCAGATGGTATCAGTAATGCCAACATTGTCTAAAAATAACTTTTGTCACCATATTTGGAAATAATTATTATTTATTAATTACTAAAATATTATCAATCACTTTTAACAATACTTCCCCAAAGATTACAATATAATTTCTCTTTCCATAATCAAATGTAAGAAAAAAAAGTCTAGTCATTTAATTTTAGTTTTTCTTTTAACTTTTGTGGCAATTACCGGTTAAATAGAGTGTGAAAGTTTAAATTTTATGGTATTATATTCAGTTATTAATATTTTTATAGCTGCCCTCGCATATCTTTAACATAAATAAATGGTTTGTGATAATAAGAGGAAAAAACATTCAAAATGTTTGTGAAATAATATAAAGTTTTAATCTTGTAAACAACGAGTATTAACACTATTGCCGACTAACTGCTAACGGTCCTCTTTTTTCTACGTCATCAACCGTCAGCTTTTACCCAGTGGCCATATTTGTTTTCAGCTGTAAGGCCACTTTTAATGTTCTCTTGCTTTTAATAATTAATTTGAATTAAACAGCAAAAGAAAACTCACTATTAAGCAACTAACTAAACGGTTATTCTCATAACTAAAATACAAACATTTTAAAATACAGTATAACATTGAATTATCGTATAAAATAAAGTTATTAAAACCACGTGAGTGAATCAACAAGTTGAAGAACAAAATATGTAATCGTTTAGTACTATTGATTTGTATTTATGCATGTCTATGTTACCCGTTAATAATTTTATTACAAATTTGAATAGTACAGTGGTAGGTGACCGGGGGGACTAGGGGTAAGGTGTCAGACTTCTGTGCTGGCGGCCGGGGTTCAATCCTCGGTCCCTGCATAGATTTATCTGATTAACAAACCCTTCTTTCACCTCTGACAAGACATCTTGTAAATGTGGGGAATGCCAGGCCTCCACCGTGGTTCGGATTCCACGTCAAACTGTAGGTCCTCCATTTCATCTCACAATCACCCTACCATTACACATTAGCGTAAGTGCGTACAACCCGAACGGGTAGTAAGACACGGTGCTAATAATAATAGTACAGTGTCTTTTTTGAGTATTAATTTGGCTAGTTAGTAATCTGTGTGTTCTTTTGTGAATATTATTTCGGTGTGTGAGCGTGTTATCCTCGGAAAATAAACGGATTTTTTGGTGATCTTTGAATAATTATTTATCTAATATAACATTAAAGTGTTTGATAAAATAAAATAGTGAGTGTTTCTCTGTGATATATATACATTATTCAAAAATTTAAGTCTATCAAGACTATAAAATAAATCTTTTAACCCCAAGATTGTGTTGTGTTGCCCTCTAGGCTAAACCTCAAGTTTTAAAATTTTTATATTCCAAAAAAATCTGTGAAGTGTAATAAAAATTACTTTTAGAGTCTTTCTCCAGTGTTGAATAAATAAATACCAGGTAAGACTTCAAGTTATAAGTTATTGTATTTTTATTATAAACTTTGTTACAACTGTAATTAAGGTAGCTTTTGATTTGTCATTGTCATTTATTTTATAGGCCTAAACATATTTTCTAGGATATTGATTTTTGTTTGCTAAATTATTTTAAGGCATTATAAATGGGCCTACATATTAAAACAATATAATATAACAGATTGTAAAGGTGAGCACAGGCCTGAGGTTGTGTAAAACTTTGGTTAAAGGCCATCATCAACGTTGCAGCAGTAATTAGACAAGAGATGATGGACGACTTCGATTCAACGTGGCAGAAAAAAGAGCAAGATACTTGAGACTCAGTGTTAACACTGTGAGACGGTGAGGATAAAAAAAAAATTATTTACATAATAACAAGCTACATATCTATGGAGTCACTTGTTTTAAGGCTGGTAGTTCCTCTCATTCCTTGGTTGAAGTTCGTTCATGCTTTCTGTGTAGTGAAAATTATAAAGATACTGTACACAATCACTTATAAATTTTTTTTCCCCCACAAACAAAATAATCCTACTCTCTCATATATTTAATTAAATTATTAAAAATGTAGGCACATCAATTATTAAAAAGAGGTTTTTTGCACACCTCGCTCTTTTTAAGGCAGCATATTGTGCCTCAATAGCGAGCACACCTCAAACAATTTAATTTCAAATTATTTATTTCTAGAAGGATTAATGTATTACTGCTTAAGCATCTCTTGAGATGTTGATTTGATAGAATTTCATAATTATTTGCAATTTCCAAACCTGATAAATATCTATTTAATAGGTCTGTTATTTGATTCGCCTTCTACTTGGGTGAATATTATAACTATTATAACATATATTGAAATAGTGATGTTACAAAGATAAAATGTTATCCATGCAAAAAAAAGATATGAGTGGGTTGTGTATAGAATCTTTACCATGGCTGTACATTCTAATGTTTCAGTTGGAGTAAGAATGTCGACCATTGCAAGAGACTTATCAAGGAAGATTTGGACCGGGAGATGAAAATGGATGCAAGTGAGACCCACCCACCTATCATCATTAACCTGGCTGAAGATGATGTAGACAACGATGATGCAAACCCGTTGGAAAACACTTGACTGAACCAAGATAAGGATTAGATTTTATAAATAATATAATTATTAAATTCTTCAAAAACGTTGTAACAAGTACATTTTCTTAACTTTATTAAACTTCTTTGGGAAATGCTAACCCACAAATTCACTATTATAGCATAATTACAACACTAGATATTTAAGCTATGTTTTTTTCACTAATTTGTTGTATCCAAGTTTTGTTACTAAATTTTAATATGTTTTATGTAGATTTTAGACTTGTCGTCAACCCATATTTTTATTCTATTGACGTTGTATAAATTTATTGAAAATTTTTATATATGACATTTTGTTGCTAATTCAAAGCAAAATATAATCAATATTTTTAATATCAAAAGTCACTTAGCTTTAAAATTGGTTGATAAATTATCTTAATTCATTAAATTGAAATCTAAATATTTTGTCATTCCAGAGTTTTATATCTAAGTCTTAACTTTGATTCTTACCACTCCTTACTTTAAACTTTAAACCCATTCCGGTTATACACACTTACTCTAATGTGTAATGGTAGGGTGATTGTGAGATGAAATGGAGGACTTACAGTTTAACGTGGAATCCGAACCACGGTGGAGGCCTGGCATTCCACAAATTCACAAGTTGTGATTAATACACATCTTGTCAGAGGCCAAGAAAGGGTTTGTAAATCAAATAAATTTGTGCCGGGACCGAGGAATGAGCCTTGGACCCCCAGTACAGAAGTCTGACACCTTACCCCTAGACCACCAACATGTTGTAATACTCTTAAAAATGTTTAACTTTTTTTTTCTATGTGTAGTAATAGATATTCAGATTTTTCACATTTATTAATGTTGTTAATAATACTAATATTAACCAAAAAAATGGATTTTTTTTATTAAAGCTTTATTTATTACAATAAAAACTGATATGGGATTTAAGGCTAATTTTTAAAAAAATATTATATTCTCGAAAAAATTAATAATTATTACTAGGCCATCAACATATCAAGGTCAACAATATATAGAAAATAAACAGTCACATAGGTTTCTTGTATAGACCTAAAATTTGACTGTCAGAAGTGACAGCTGCTAAACACATGGTTTTGCAGATCATATGTTTCGGCGTAGGGATACATAATTTGGTCTGGTTACTTTTCAGAGCCGTCAGATGTCAGCTGTGAGCTGTCAGTCAGCACCAAAGAAGTCGTGTGAGGGGTATACTTATATTTTAACTATAAAAAAAACCTTCCTCTATTGTTTTGTTAGCCCTTGTAGATGCTAGCTATAGATTTATAGCCGTTGATGTTGGATCATACTGAAAAAAATAGTAACGGGAAATTTTTTGCACATTCTAAGCTGGTGAAATGCTTTGCACTTGATAAACTAAATGTGCCTGGAGATAAAAAAAAAGGTTACCAAATACAGACAGTATTGTGCCTCACATAATTTTGGCAGATGCTTTCCCTCTGAAAACCTAACGTTAAAACCCTATCCTAAGACACAACTTGATGATGTTAAAAAACAGCACTACAGCAACAGCTGGTGCAAAAAGAGTATCAGAAAATGGTTTCGAAATTCTTTCACTAAAGTCCAGGCTGCATAACAGAAGAATTCAACTAAAGCCAGAACACATTGATTTTACCACATGTATCTTGCACAATTACATAATAAAAATAGGAAATTTTGAGATGCCTTCTAATAATGAACCTTTGGGAGATATTTAACAAAACCTTCATTTTACAAGGTGGCAGCAGCAATCTGACAGTTTTTCATGTAAGAGATACATTTTCAAAACATCTTCAGTAGTGCACCTGGAATTAATGAGTGGTGAAGAAACTGAATGATGATGATTATTATTATTTTACAGTGACTAACAAAATTATCTCAAAAGATATTGTTCAAGTTTTGTTTATTATTACAATTATGAAAATTAATTATATTAACATACCTGTGGTCTTTAGAATTAGCCCTATCTCTTTCCAAGATGTTTCCTTTTTCTCATTGTCGCTGTATTGTTTGTCTTCTTAGTTATACAAAAAATTGATTTGTTTTAAATTTTCAATTAGATTCTCGTAATCCATTGTAAAGATAATAACAGAACGCAATCACTGCCAGAGAAATGATGCCCGAAGATAATTTATACTATACGTGCATACAGTTTCATACACAGACATGTATCGTATCAGACAAAACATTCTTGCCGACAATGTCAGTCGGTACTTGTATGAACCGCAACGTGTCTGAACGGGCCGGATTCGCTAAATATAAATACTCTTATTAGAAATGCATGTACAAATGTTTGCATTACTAGAAACACTGCATTCCCGTACCATGTCTGACCGGATAATATATAAATAGACCTTTAGTCGAATAAATGTCAGTTCCATATTTTACACAAAAATGTACACACAGTCAGATTCTATAAAGTACTGATAAAAACTGCAAGTCAATAGATTACCATAGAGACAAAATTACATATCATATAACAATTACAAGATGCATGGTTTCCTTAACTTACAAAGAGCAGTTATCACTAATTCAAATAGGATATAAGGTTTGTAAATGATCCTTAAGAGGATTTGGTTACTTTTCTATTTTGAATTTGTTAGAAATTCTTTAAACTTAAGTGTTGAATAGATTAGGAATTTAAAGCTAGTTTTATTTTATATATGTTTTAAATAATTATTTTGTAGTAACAGCTTAAGGATATTAAGTCTGGAGGTAATAACGAGCGTAGAGGAGGGGTATTATTATAAATTTTGAGCAAAAAAAAAAAAGTTGAAATTTTGTTTACGTGCCCATCAACGTGGGTTGATAATAAAACTAGCCAAGGTAATAAACTAAATTTGATCAGAGGAGGCTTTAATTAAAGTTAAGGAACTGGGGGTGGTTTTTCCACTCTACCTCCACGCAAATGCGGGTTCACTTCCTCTAATTCAACCTTCCCAAGTCCTAATCCATTAGAGTAATTAATACTTAAAGTGTATAACCCGAACGGGTAGTAAGACGCAGTGCTAAATATTATTATTATTATTAATTAAAGTGAAAAACTAAAACAATACAGTTTTAACACAATTTAATCAAAACAAGGTTTGTTAAAAACAATTAAGTATGAATCATGAAACATAATTATACTCTATAAGCCCCAAACTAGTCCCAAAAAATATTCCAATAATTTAATGGAATTCACAAAAAAGAAACACATACCTTAAAACAGCCTTATATTCGACAATTAAATTATCTTTCTCTTCTTTGGATTCCACCCAATATGTGCTAGGACATACGAAATCTGACTTTACACGGCACTCAGGGCAGGCTCTGTGTTAAGACATAAAATAATAATACTTGTTGAAACAACAATTTTACAATTTAAGATTATTGATATTTTAGTGATTCCGGTTTATGATGATGATGATGATGATGTGAACCCATACATGTCCCACAGTTGGGCAGCAATTATATTGACACCGGTTCTTATGATGATGATGCGTGTATACCTTACTGCACACTTGCACACGGCTATGTGAGCTGATTTTATGTGTATTTATTATTGAAGGATTTGTAGGATTACTTATTTGTTGAAATTAATAGACAATCAATGCTGTACACGATTTATTTTGTTAATTGCACTTTCAGTATTGTAAATTTGATATTAAAATGATACAGTACTTTGTTCATTTATAAAATGACACACAGAGCTAGTGCTGCTACAGACTGAGATGTTCTCTAGACTACTTGCACAAGCGTATTAGATTGACCTACTCCTTGCTTCTCAGACTCCTTGCAACCAGTGTTAAAACTAACTAATAGGAGAACTCCTGGCAACCTGATATTGCGAAGGCTAGCTTCCCATTGGGTAAAGGGAGCCAGCTCATCACCTTATTTTGAAATGTAACGAAGGGAGTTTCTATCAGTTACAACCCCTCTCTCCTCCACCTCCCCCGTATCATCTTTCCGACTACCAAGGACGCATATCAAATGCTTCTCAAATAAAAAACTGCAGTGGCGACTTCTCGACCTGGGCCTGGACGACGCACCTCCCAATTCCCCGAAACAAGAAGCAAGCTTATAAAAACAAGTTGTGAACTTTTATTGTGTTGTTGGCAACCTTTGGTGAGAACTGAATACATAAGAGCAATATATATTAATAAAAATTCAGTAAAATTATTTATTTTAAAAAAGGTCATGTTTTTTGGTGAATTTATGAAAATACACATAATCTGATTAAGATCCTTTGTGTTATTCTTATGTTAAATTTAACAGGCAAAAAGTAAGGGTTTAAAAAAATTACAAGAATATATTTAAGTTATAGAGGTGAAAAATCTGTATATCAATTCTAGTATAATAACTTTGTTTAATTTTTAAGCCAAATAATTTTATATTATAAAGAATGACTACACAGAATTTCGAATACAATCATTTAAAGGATAATTTAAACCAAAACTTACTTATATAGCTTAAATATTCGTATTCAAGAAGAGTTAAAAAAATCATATAATCTGAAGTGAAAATAAAGAAAAACTCTAGAAGTAATGGTCTGGGGACAAATAAATTATGGAGTATTATTACACCCTTCATTTATAAATTGAAAAATTAGATCAAAATTATAGGAAATTTAAATTTGAGTATTTGAACCAATTGTCATTAATTGAAAGCAAAATCACAAAGTGTATTCACTACTAGTGAGTGAATGAGTTAATGTGTATGTGAGTGCATAAGTGTGTGTGTATGTGAGTGCATGAGTGTGTGTATGTGAGTGCATGAGTGTATGTGAGTGCATGAGTGTGTATGAGAGTGCATGAGTGTGTATGAGAGCGCATGAGTGTGTGAGTGTGTGTGTGTGTGTGTGTGTGAGTGTGTGTGTGTGAGTGCGTGTGTATGTGTGAAATAGTGAGAGCAAGCTAATGCATATACTTGCATAAGTAAACCTTACAATCCTATATATATTAAAACTACACATGTGAGCAGTAAATGTTTTAAAGAGTCGTCAATGACTATTACCTATGCAAACATTGAAAACAAAAACTAAATGATCAGCATTAGTGACATGCAAAAAATTATAGGAGTATGTTACAATCATATCAAAATAGCCAGATGACCCACTTTCAAAATAATCACACCTGTATTAAAATAACTAGAAGAAATTAAGACCTTATGCATGTCATTATATATTTCTTGCCACAGTCTTTAAGTTCAATATTGACACAGTGAAAACATGATAACATTTATTTAGACCAAAGAACGACTAAATGAATTATTAGAACTTTATTATGTACATAATAATTATATTAATTTAATCTTACATAAACATACCTAATAACTTTATTTTCAAATTGAGTGGCTTGTCGCCACTGCCGAATGCACGTTAAACAAAAGCAGTGGGTGCAGTTTGGAAGTATCCCAAAACGTTGATCTCTGGGATTTTTTTCATAAACTTTTTCAAGACATATTCCACAGGCTCGATCCTTAGAGCGAGCTATTGCAAAAGAAATTTTCATTTCTTTTTCGTGCTTTTTTATGCACTCCTAAGAAGAAAGATTATAACAAAGATGAACTAAACAATAATAGATTAAAAGATAATCTTGACTTAATAAAATATGTGCTAGTTATAATACTAATAAAAATGCACAGTAAAAATTGTATGTGCATATGCATTAATTACACTAATGTGTTAACGATATGGATGGTTGGATTTTAGAAGAAGTGTACCTAGATTTGCATGGAGAGTAGAAATCCCTTTAGGGTAAAATCACCCTCGATACACCCTACCAGGATTTGAGCCACAAATTCTTCATTAGTGGTAGCCTAGCCTATTGCAAGATGGAAACCTTAGAGGCCCATTCGACCACAAGAGCTATCCCATTCAAAGTTAATCCTAAATGTACTCCAAGGTATTCAAACAATGTTAAACGCCCAGTAAAACTAATAAACTATATATTAAATATATTTTTGAGAAAGGTAGTTAACAAATAATGCTACATAAATAAAGTAATCTAACTTCTAAAGTTTAAGATTTAGGTGAACCACTTACATTGGTGTGTTTCTTTTGTTGATCTTTGTTATATGGATGAAGGCAAGGTATTCCACACAACTCACATATGATCCTATGTAGATATTCTGAATCATCACTATGATGATGGCAGGGAGGTAGGTATGGACATAATGGTTTCTTGGTATTATACCCGAGGGCTACATATAAAAAAAATTACAAATAATGTTAATGATGTGCGAGCGTTGTAAAATAAATATACATTAAATTTTCCAATCCACGCCAAACACAAGTATGCGTATATAAATATAGAAAATTAGCATATACATTATTTCAATGACATAAGAATAAATGGTAAAGTGCACCACACATACTTTCTCCCTCCTATCTTTAAATAGAAACATTTACTAAAAAAAATATTTGTGAAACATAATACATATTAATGTATTATTATTATTATTATTAGCACCGCGTCTTACTACCCGTTCGGGTTATACGCACTTACGCTAATGTGTAATGGTAGGGTGATTGTGGGGTGAAATGAAGGACCTACAGTTTAACGTGGAATCCGAACCACGGTGGAGGCCTGGCATTCCCCACATTCACAAGATGTCTTGTCAGAGGTGAAGGAAGGGTTTGGTAATCAGATAAATCTGTGCCGGGACCTGGGATTGAACCCCGGCCGCCAGCACAGAAGTCTGACACCTTACCACTAGACCACCAGGTCACCCATATTAATGTAGAACCACTACACAAAAGAGCATAAATTAAATACTATACACTGTCCCAGAAACATTGAGAAAAGAGGACTGTCACTTTCCACCAAATTGCATTACACTCAATTTCATATTAGTTCAAAGTGCTCCATAAAAAAAAATATATGTTTGTTTAAAGCTCAGTAACTACTGGTTTTATAAAAACATATTCAAAATTAAAACATTTATAATTTTTATAGTACTAGAGCTTTACAGCAGTAAATTATTTTGTATCTCAAATAGTTGTTGAATTATCATATTTGGAAATGTATTTATGATAAGTACCCACAAATTAATTTTCATTGATTTAATATTCTAGTCTAAAAATTCCTCGGAGAACCTCATGAAAGCCCTAGATACCCAGTTTTAGCCAGATTGATAAAATGGTAGAAATTTATCAAAATCTCAAGTTCAATTTTCTTTAACAATCAGAATATTTCTCTTTCTGAGAGGTCAAGAGAAAGTGAGGATTACGATTTGGGTAAGTTATATTTAATTACTAAAAGCATTTTAGTTCACAGCCATAGATATAAGGCCATTGAATAATTTATTTGTCCAGGATATAATATTTCAAATATTATCACAACCTTATATTTTATTTTATATTTGTAATTGTATAAAACATACTCTATAATAACGAATAAACAAAGTAAGCTATGTTATATTATTTAATAAATTGGGGTATACTCTAGAGTATTTTGTTTTGGCTTGTTCAATAGGTGTGTAAAAAATCTAAATTATTAATCAAAACACCAACACTCTCAATGGACTATATTAAATATACTTACATGAAGCCTCCTCTGGGAAAATTGGGACAAATTCAGGAGCATTAGCCCAATTATTAGCCGGAAGCCCCATACTGCTATTAACACTGCTTCCTTGCATCATCGGTTGGGCCATTCTGCCACTATGTCAAAAATATTATAAATACATTAGCAAATTATGAACCACTAGTAGCAAGGCCTCTGCAACATCCAACATTAGCAAATTATCAAGCATTAGTAGCATGGCCTCTGCAACATCCAACAATAGCAACTTAGGAAACATTATTAGCATGGCCTCTACAAAATCCAACATTAGCAAATTATGAACCACTGAAAGCCTAGCCCCTGGAACAGTCAATAATAGAAGATTATGAGCCACCGGTTGCCTGAACACCGGAACATTCAACATTAGCAGATTATGAACAACCGGTTGCCTGACCACCAGAACATTCAACATTAGCAGATTATGAACCACCAGAACATTCAATATTAGCAGATTATGAACCACCGGAACATTCAATATTAGCAGATTATGAACCACTGGTTGCCTGACCTGTGCAACATTCAATATTAGCTAATTTTGAATGACTTGTAAATTGGCCTTGTTATCGAACAAGTGTGTATCGAGAATGGTAACCTGCTCACTTGAAATCTCATTAGTAATTATTTTCAGAAGCCACGATTCAAATCAAAACTATATATGGTGAAGTTTAATGTAAGATTTAATTCTATATCAACTCTTAACAAGTGTGGAGTTACTATTTATTTAGTAATTATTATTATTATCACCGCGTCTTACTACCCGTTCGGGTTATACGCACTTACGCTATGAGATATGGTAGGGTGATTGTGAGATGAAATGGAGGACCTACAGTTTAACGTGGGATCCGAACCACGGTGGAGGCCTGGCATTCCACACATTCACAAGTTGTGATTACTACACGTCTTGTCAGAGGTGAAGGAAGGGTTTGGTAATCAGATAAAACTGTTCCGGGACTGAGGATTGAGCCCCGGACCTCCAGCACATAAGTCTGGCACCTTACCCCTAGACCGCCAGGTCAACTTAGAAAATAATAATACATTCCATTTAAATATGTTTGTTTTGGGTTTATTACACACTTGGATACATCATAAATCAACCTCTTTAATCCTTTTAATAAGTTCATACCGATTCTCGCATGATTTTGCATGTTTGGTTCATTTTCTTGGTCTTGGCGTTGAACTTATCCATGTTAAATAAACATGCAAAATTAATATAGTGCGGGTTTGCTTGCATCATCATAGGTTAAAAGGTGGAGCAATATTGTGATCAGGACCATACTATCGGTCCACTAAGCATTCACTAACATTCTTGAATACCTCCCTATGAGTGTTTATTACAGTCAAAACAAGAAATTTCATGAAATAAAGAGTTCAAATTTATATTTACAATGATCAATTGGATGTCAGTCATAAAATTAATGAGTAGAGTTAGACTTATAAACCAAACAAAATGAAATAACAATATTGTGTTATACATAATGAGATAAAATCAAAATATCGGGTATACAAACAAAAGTAATTATATGAGATTAAAAACAATGTAATATTACCAATATTAATTTTTAATTGCTTATAAATTAAAAAAATAATTTTATTTAACATATTATAAATATATCATTGTGTACACTTCATTTCACCCGCCTCGGTGGCGTAGTTGGCTAACGCGCTTGTAGTGTTGAGCCCGACTGCTGAGGACGGGGAGATCAAGGTTCTAATCTCGGTCGGGTGAACTGGGGGTGGTTTTTCCTAAATGGTTTTCCACTCTCCCAGAGATGAAATGGAGGACCTACAGTTTAACGTGGGATCCGAACCACGGTGGAGGCCTGGCATTCCACACATTCACAAGTTGTGATTACTACACGTCTTGTCAGAGGTGAAGGAAGGGTTTGGTAATCAGATAAAACTGTTCCGGGACTGAGGATTGAGCCCCGGACCTCCAGCACATAAGTCTGGCACCTTACCCCTAGACCGCCAGGTCAACTTAGAAAATAATAATACATTCCATTTAAATATGTTTGTTTTGGGTTTATTACACACTTGGATACATCATAAATCAACCTCTTTAATCCTTTTAATAAGTTCATACCGATTCTCGCATGATTTTGCATGTTTGGTTCATTTTCTTGGTCTTGGCGTTGAACTTATCCATGTTAAATAAACATGCAAAATTAATATAGTGCGGGTTTGCTTGCATCATCATAGGTTAAAAGGTGGAGCAATATTGTGATCAGGACCATACTATCGGTCCACTAAGCATTCACTAACATTCTTGAATACCTCCCTATGAGTGTTTATTACAGTCAAAACAAGAAATTTCATGAAATAAAGAGTTCAAATTTATATTTACAATGATCAATTGGATGTCAGTCATAAAATTAATGAGTAGAGTTAGACTTATAAACCAAACAAAATGAAATAACAATATTGTGTTATACATAATGAGATAAAATCAAAATATCGGGTATACAAACAAAAGTAATTATATGAGATTAAAAACAATGTAATATTACCAATATTAATTTTTAATTGCTTATAAATTAAAAAAATAATTTTATTTAACATATTATAAATATATCATTGTGTACACTTCATTTCACCCGCCTCGGTGGCGTAGTTGGCTAACGCGCTTGTAGTGTTGAGCCCGACTGCTGAGGACGGGGAGATCAAGGTTCTAATCTCGGTCGGGTGAACTGGGGGTGGTTTTTCCTAAATGGTTTTCCACTCTCCCTCCACGCAAATGCGGGTTCATTTCCTATAATTCAACCTTCCCAATTCCTAATCCATTAGCGTAATTAGTACTTAAAGCGTATAACCCGAACGAGTAGTAAGACGCACTGCTAAATATTATTATTACACTTCATTTACATGCAACTGAATTTCAGCCCCGTACATCAACAACTTTACCTTTGCAATGACACATAAAAAACATAAAATATCAAGTTTGACCCCTTATAACTTGTGAACTGCAATGATTTGAAATCAATGCATCACTTTTTAAATACTATAACTATACACTTGTTAAAATAGTGCAATAAAATGTTCATGGTCGAATGGCCTTAAATTCAATAATTTCTCTTTGGCAACGGTGTGCAAACTAAAACAAAACTTGCAAATGACCAAACATATTAGTTAAAAACAATGTTGCTATTCATTGCAAAGGAAAAATGCCTCTATTTTTTTTTACTATGGAGAAATAAATGCATTACATAACACATATTTTGTTAAAGTTAGTAGTAGTACATTTATACTAAACTTATACTTAATTAACTTAGTAGCTTATACTTAACTATTTTTGAATCAATTTTTATTTTCAAGTAAAGGTGCCTAATTTTATTGATGTTTGTATTAAGAACAAAAAGTTTTAATTAATATTACGGAAGTGTTTGATCTGATACAGTATTTGTACTAAAGCGAGTAAACAGTTTCGCATCGTCAATGAAAATTATAGGGTTAGAACATTCTATAATGAAAACCTCTTTTCTCTTTATAAGGTGTTGTATTTATAAGATGGTATAGGAACGGTGGATAGAAACATATTAAAGGAATGAGCAAAATATGGCCTTTACAATGAGAAGACGAAAACATTTCACACTTTAAATTACCGTCATTGGATAAAGAGATAATGACTGCCATGGCAGCAATGTAAAGTGTGAACTGTCTTCCTCTTTACATTGTAAAAGCCATATTTTGTTTGTTCCTTTAATTCATTTCTATCCACTGTTCCTATACCGTCTTATAAATATAATAGAATTAGGAAGTTGTTGAATTTACACCTACCACACACATTCAATTGACGAGTGCATTGGATTATTTGAACAAATTGACGAGTGCATTAGACTATTTGAACAACTAGATTCCCTACAACCTTTGGACCACATTGCTGCTACCTACCAACTATCTTGGAAACTATGTTAAATGCCATCTAAAAATAGAAATAAAATAATAAATATTAAAAACTAATATTGCATTTTTAATTCTCTTGATATGTTAATCATCTTGGTTAAGCGAATATTCCTAGCATTATTATATTTAACCCTTGATGGTATTTTAAAATAGGATGTGCACTAATTAGATTTTTGACAGATTCTTTCCACAAGACATGCCAAATTATAAAACGAATCTGCATAGTTTTAAATTGTAACGAAAAGTTCTGAGCTCTAGGAAGGCAAAAGGTATACTAAAGGGTTATAAACCAGTTGTCAGTCAAACACTGCACCAACAGCGCATCGACAATATAGTGCTTTCATCCTTGGACTCAAGGGTGGGTGAGGAGTGCATTGGCATCCTTGGTGATAATTTAGACAGATCTATACTTGGTCATGTGATTAATGGAGAGGGTATATGTCAAGGCGGCGACACATAGGTAGAGAATTAAGTTATAGCTTTAATTTACATAAAAAATAATATATTTGTTCTTAGTTCCCAGAAATAATCCCAAAAAGTCTTGAAAGAGATTAATTAATTCACAACTTTAATTCCTTTTTAATATGCTAGATCTCATTTTAATGTAAATATCCTAATCAAAATTTTTATTGCAAATAAAGGCTTAAGCTTGTAGCCTCTTAACAATTAATAATGTTGGTTTTAATGTGCCCACCTGAAATTTTGGCCGGTGTTTGTGGAAAGAGTATATTTGGGTGATTCAGCACGCACTTGAACCTGTGATGGACCCAATAAACCACCTTCTTCAACACTAGGTGGAGATCGACCTGTAGTACCATTTACATGTGGTGTGCCTGTAAAATAAATTGTTAAAAGTTAACATATATATCATCTATGGTAGGAGTGTAGGTAAGTGACAGCTAGCAAACTTATATAAATCTACTCTCGTGTGCCCATTCGCCAAACCATATGATTGGCAAGACCATATGTTGATTCATTGTCACTTTTGGCAGTCAAAACTTTCACAATAAACAGATTTTTAAATTATGTTTATTTAACCATTTTTAGATTGTCCTCAAGTTGTCAGTTACCACCAATCCTATGATGAATGGACTTTACACTCATTTAAGAGCTAGGCTAATTTGATCTTAGTGAAATGAATCGATCAACATATATTTTGTAAATCAACAAAAGCCAAATTGGCAAGTAGTTAAAAAGAGGTTACCCTTTTTTTAATCCAATTTTATTTAAAAATAAAGTTAATTCATTTTAATCAAAGCAAATAACCTTTACCTTTATGACCATTTTATTAATTAAATATCATACCATATATGTCTAAAAATTTGAAGAGTTAATGGTTAAATAAAAGTTAATATACAAAATGGCTTATTGAAAGTGGTGTAATAGAAGACAAAATGAAGAGGGAGGAGACCAAGAAAACCACATATGCAAATAAATTACCTCAAACGAAATAAGATGAGGTTTTAGGATCTAAAAAAACCACTGATAAGACATAGGACTGAATTTTGAATGTACCAAAAATAGAGGACATATAACGAGTGTGCCCAACCTGGGGGATGGGCTCCATGGGGCAGAAGTGTAACCATTAGAAAATAACAATAAATCAGCAATAATTTAAAACATTTTATTTCAGTCCCTTTTCTAAAGAAATTAAGATAATTATTTCTTGCAGCATTGGCAACACTACCTACAAGTTGTACCTTAACTATTAGGTAACTGGCTAAAAGTAAAATGCACATGTTTATTTTCAAGCTTCTACCCACCCTTTCAGATACCATTGAGGCCTAAGGCAACAACACCGAATTTTCAACTCTATACTCTCGTAAAAACCACATAGCACTGTCAACTTGAGGTGGAAAATGATTTGCGGTGTGCTCCGTCAAACATCAAACTTGATATTCAAGAAATGATGAAAATAACATGGTGTCTACTAAACTTGACCAATGAAATCCCCGACCTTTCCCCTGATTTCCCCTGATCATTTCCTAAAATTCCCGACTAAAAAAGTATGTCACATCCTTTTAACTCGCCCCCCCCCCCTGTCCCCGATAATAAGATTTATTGGCTTGCTAAAAAGGAATGTCCGGATCGTGTCCCGAATAAACAATGAAGCAGTACAATAAATCCCCGCACCCTGAGAACATTGTCGTCGGGCAGGACACTGGTCTACCCCGGGGACCAGTNTTTTGAGTAAAATATCATTTTCCCGGATTTTTATTGTGATTTACCAAATTCCCGACTTATTCCCGATCACTTCAAATTCCCGGCTAATTCCCGTTTTCCCGGATTTTCCCAGATGGTAGACACCCTGAATTATCACACTAATGTTGTCATTTAACCAATGAATTTGTTTAATGCCAATTGTATCCAATGATGATGTTAAATTCAGTCATTAATAATATAAATTTTTTTTAATTTGTTAGTATAGGAATGCAAATTATATTTTACTTGCCTCTATTCCATGGACATAAAACCTCCTCAATGATCCAGGTACTTTCAGCAGCAAAATCATATGCAGGTCGATGTTCAATCGATCTAGTTGGCCCTGCTGAAGATGTAATGTCCACAACATGTATAAATTTGCAGTGTATACCATGGGGACAGTTCCCACGGCTATTGTACCTGTTTTAAATAAATGTATTCATCATTTGAGAATGGGATGATAATATAGGCATTATACCATTAGTTTCCAAAGATAGGTCTACTTTGTTTTGTATATCATAGAACACTCTTGATAATGTAATTTTGTATTCCTTGTCAATCTCTATTGCTTGTAGCTTATTGGAAGTCCTATACAATACAATCCAATTATGTTTTATAGCACTTTAAATAATCTTAAAAGGGGGGTTTAATGCTAAAACACCTTTGGTTGGAAACCTTCTCCCCCTCCATTTCCAGAATCCAAAACTATATTCAAGTATTTCCAGTATTGGTAGACACCCTTACAATATTTTTGTAGCATTGGACGTTATAAGGGAGACGTTAATACAAAACAAATAGAAGAGACTTACTGCATTAGCCTGTCGACTGGGCCTGCGTGGAACAACGGCTTAAAACCTCCGGACGAACATTCACTAACCCGGGAGAACAAGATACTAAGAGCGCATGATGTCTGGCAAGCTAAGCGACGCCTGGGCCGGCTGGACATGCACAGTGACGAGTCTCCGTTACGAGAAAGTTTGCGAAGCACAGCATGCTTGCATTTTTGTTCCATTATAGTCCAGAATGTGTCCTACCCCCTCTCCTTTCGTCCTCTACTGAGTTTTGTATATATTCTGATCTCTGTATCGATAACGACACAATTGGGCCTGTGTCTTAGCAGGGTTAACATAAGCTCCGGCTTTCTGCGTCTAAAATGTAAGATCTAAATTCTGTTTTGGCTTATGAAACTTTTTATACTTTAATTTTTTTCTAAATTCTCTTTTCGGCCACACTTTTAAAAAATTGCTAAAATTACGTCTTATGGTTAGGAACATTTCCTTACTCTTTTGTATTACTAGGTCTTTGCGCCTTATTAACAGTAATGTCATTTATATTACGATAGGTTGGATACTTATTTTTGGTCATAATGTATTTAGGAATTTTTGGTAACTTTCACGAATACCATTTTCTGGGTCTTGACGTTAATTTATTACGGTTTTTCTTTTGATAATAAATTTGTATCTTAAACAAACTTTTTCGCGCCATTTCTAATGGCTAACTATTTGATATTTAAATTATTTTTGTAATACGTTAATTCTTAAGGGGTATCTTTCATTGCTAAGTTAAGATGGTTTATTGTCTTTTGCAAAGCTCCTTTTATTCTGAGCGAACCTTTTATAGTAAATGTAAGATTTAATATTTGATATTAAGAATATAAAATATTTATAGATTTAGTGTTACTAGAAGGGCGCCTCTTCTTGATAGAGGTATTGTTTACTTCGTTGAGTTACCTTTATGTAGCGCCAAATGACTATGTTTATAAAGCCTTTAATTAGTCTCGCGTACACAATACGCATGTTAAGAAAACAATGTTTAACCTTCATATGGAAAATTTCATTAGTTTCGAGTCATAATGTTTTTTGCCTATATTATATTGTATACTCTGATTCAAAATGTTACGCAACTATTGAACGTTATTAATAAATATCAATCTTTCTTAATCTGTTTTGTATTTTTCTGATATATGCCCCATCGTTCTCAAGGACTGTTCGTCAAACATTTTAGTTTTATATGAACTCTAGGAAGGCTGCAGTCTCTTGCTGTCTGGTTGAGATAGAGGTTCACATTTATAATATCCACAACTAGTTCGAGGGTTGCGAGTTGTGGGACTGTAATGTTCTTGTTAAGCATTTACAACCTAGAACTCCTCGGCACTCGCTCTGGGTTAAACTCCCCCATATCTTTAGTTTTTATGTTTTTTTTAAAATGTATTTTGTCAGCATCTGCCCCTTTTGGATGCTACATTTTGACCGTCTTTACTGTTTAGAAAAAACAATAAAAAAGGGAACAAGATGAAGTTTCAGGATATAAAAAAGGAAGCTGCAAGGTGGTATAAATGGGCACTAAATAAAGTATATCTGAAAAAAAGATATATATGTACATTAAGAGACATGAAATTCTTCAAATATTTCATAATCTCTGGGTTGTTTGGGATCTAGTAGATGGTTAAAACACTGCACAACAATTAACTCGAACATTTAAATTTGTTGCAGTTTGGTGACATCGTTTGGCACTAAAGGCCACTGTTTCAATGACAGGTTTTGTCGGGGTTAAATTATAACCTCAACTTAAGATGTTTATTACTTGTTTCAATGTTAGGTTATCACATAGCCTGAGCTTAAACTTCAGGTTTCACTAACTCAAAGGTTAGTGAATAAACCTCAAGTTAATTACCGTATAGAACAACATGGCCACCTATCTGTCAGGTGACTGTTCAAAACATTCCAATATGTGTTATTGGATTTAGTTAAGATAAACTTTAATGACTCTATTTGAATTAGATTCAGATATTTATGATATGCTAGAGTGTGTTGTAACTTAACTATAGTTTTGTATAGAGGAAATTATTTGTGATTTAAAGATTTAGACATGATGGTAATATATATAATATGCCATTAGAATATGAACTCGGCCTAGAAATGAAAGAGAGCAAATAATAACAAAACTCATAGCCTTCTGGCTGACTACATAAAAGAGTGTTTTAACCAGCATAAAAATCCTACAATTTGAACAAGAACTAATAATTATTTTGAAGAATTTGTTGAGCTAAATTTAAAAAAAAAGTTTTAGACTTAAGAAAACTATTGCCACTAATTTGTTAGAGATTATTGGAGATAGTTTTGAAAGATAACAAATGAGAGTCTAGCTATTGGAGTTATAAAACGAATAAATGAAAAATATATAGACTTATGGTGATTGTTAGTATTAAACCAAATATTAATGCAATATTCTTTGATGATTGAATAGTTTGACCAATGGAATATAAGTCCAGCCTATATTTTGGCAGCCAGTCATATCAATTGAAAAGTGGGCCTTTACAACGCTTTATTTATTTAAATATTGCATAGTTATGTGGAAAAACAACTTTTACTTGCATTTTTAATTCCTTTTTTGAGCACTTCATAAAGGTCTAAGTATATAATATATTAGTAAAATGTGTCTGAAACATGCAAAAGATTTGCAAATGTATTTAAAAATAAAAGATAATGATTAATAACGCATTTCAGCATTCATTAATCACCATTTCCCCTAACAAATATTTGTGTTCAAGTGACATTCGAGTAAAAATATATTACTAACCTCTGCATTCAACAAATTAACTCAAAGTCAACTACCCTCCAGATAAAAATCCATTCAAACAGTTAAATACCTTAACCTGAAGTTTTAACGCAAGTTTATATTAAACCTCAACTTAGTTAACTAGTACTTTAACCTGACATTGAAACATTGGCCCTAAAAGTACTATATAAAAAACTTAACAAAATATGTTCAATTCTTAAGGTTTATCTTAATCCTCTAGTTATTTTGAATCTATAAACATTTGCTGTACCTGCCAAAAAGCGTTCAGAAAAAATGAATTGCCATAAACTGGGGTGACTTGAGTCAAAATGACTAAAGAGTGTGTCAATTAATATAAACGTGTCTATAACTCAAACGGGTAGTAAGATTCGGTGCTAATAATAATAATATAAACCATATTCACCATAAGTCTCTCCTTGACATATTACACTATGGCCCTATCTAATAAGTGACACCATAGTGGAAACGTGCAAGGTAATCTTGCTACCTTTCAGAGTAAATGAAATGTATCCATAGGAACAATTTAATACACAGTAATTCCTGTGATAATGTATTGTGTTCCTGAAAATGCAGCTTTATAGAAAATAATGTTATAAAAGGTAAGTTCTACCATAAAAATAAATGTTAGTCTACAGGGTAGGTTCAAAGGCAATCCCCCCCCCCAAAAAAAACCTACAATCTAATTAGAAAACTAGACAAGACATTTAGTTTTGAACGTGGACGGGACTGGCTTGGCGCCAATGCTACCCTCCTCCACAAGTGACATTTGGCAGACAAAAATTAATGTATAGCGAGACAAATAATCTAGTTACATGCACTAAGAAAGATAAATAGAAGCCACGCGTAAGAATATAATATTATTATTATTATTATTAGCATCGCGTCTTACTACCCATTCGGGTTATATGCACTTACGCTAATGTGTAATGGTAGGGTGATTGTGAGATGAAATGGAGGACCTACAGATTTAACGTGGGATCCAAACCACGGTGGAGGCCTGACATTCCTCACAGTCCGTAAGAATATAAATTACTAACTGACAGAAAAGATGCTTCAGCACCATGCTTAGCAATGACTGTGATGGGTTGAGGTTGGGGACAAGTGTGTGAATTGGCCTGCATGACTCATCGCAAAGAGCGGGCAAAATCGGGTGGTTGACAAATAATTCCAGTTTGACACTAGATTCAAACCGCTGAAAAACAACGCTGTATCTAGTCAGGAGTGACATTGAGGTTAAGTAAAAAGAGGGTCGTAAACTATGTTGTATTAGACGTTATTTCAGGACTTATGTATCAAAATAAAGGGTGGGATGTTTTGTATTTAATAGTGTGAATAAGAATAAGTTTGTAGTTACAGGAAAAATATGATTAAATTTGATAATTTATTTAAATATGTGTAATGTAATACAAACCAACCCAAATCAGCCTACCCTTCCATGATTGAGAAAATTAAATGTTAGTAAAAGTTGGGATGGGTGTATACATTTCGGCTATTTAGAGTCAATTTATTTTTATTCGAAGTTGTCACAATGTACATTCAGGAAAGAAGTGGTAACAAAAGTGGAGTGAATATTGTAAAGGTATTTTTGTCGGCATACAAATTGATCTATTTTATCATCAAAACAAAATATTTTAACATCTTTTCCTTTTATGTGTCAAATGTAATTGATAGCGTTGTCTGCAGGGTAGGCATTATGTCTGTGAAAAAATATTTTTCCAAAATAAATTGTTAGCTTACCAGACCCAAGATGTTTTTGGTGTATTTTAGTTTTTAAGTTGCCCCTACTGTAACATTAAGATTTAATTTTATTGTGTTGTGTTTAATATTGGAAATAGTTTCTCATATATAGCATATAAAATATATTTTCTTTGTTTTGGAACAGTGTGTCCTTTCTTATTCCTATTATTGCATACTTTAAAAAAACAGTGAATCAACTAATATAACGATTTAAAAAGTTTAATAATGTTTAAAATTAATATAATTAAAACAAAGCCCACTAAAATAACAAAAGAAACATAGATTAAGCAAACATGTGTTGACCCATGATCATTTGCGTTATAATACAATGTTTACAGATGACCATGTGTGTTGTATGGTGTCATCTTTTTCAATAAATATTGATATTGTAATAACATAAAATGAAAGTAAGTTAAATTGGGGTATGTCTTAGTTAAAAAAATGTATTGCAAAAATATTTATCAGCATAAAAGCAAATATACAAACGCCCTAAAAATTAAATTCTATCGTTCACAACAAAGATTCAGTGTCTTGGAAATAAATTTCAATCATTAATAAAAAACTAATGTCCAAAAAGAAACATACATGGACTGGAAAAAAACACACACATATATATAACAATTGTTTGACCAACTAAGCAGTTTGTGAGAAGTTATGAGTTAGTGTCATCTAGATTTTTATGAGTACGAATGAAAATAGGCATTCATATACTAATCAAGTTGGTTGCCGGTTATTCTCTGGTGAGAGTGAAGACGAGAATGTGAGAATGGAGTTTTGGAATGAGCTCAATGAAGTCTTGGCTGCATGTGAACTGGGTGAAAGAATAATCTTGTTAGGAGATATGAATGGATGGGTAGGTGGGTACCTAAAGAGAGAATTCAGTGTGTGTGTTAGGAAGATATGTTGATGACAGGGTAAATGATAATGGTTAAGAATTAGTGAGGTTATGTTTAGATAAAGGTTTATGTGTGTTGAAAAAATTGTTTGACCACAAAGCTTTCCACTTGTATGCATGGCAAAGAGGTGATTCGAGACCAATGATTGATTTTGTGGTGTATTATGAGAGACTAAGAAGTTTAGTAAAGAATACTAGGGCTGTGTGTGAAACTGAATGTGGAACAGACCACTTCATAGTGATTTCAAAAGTTGAATTAGGTAGGAATGTTGTGAAGAAGTAATGCAATAGTATTAAACAAGTAAGAGTAAAAGTTGAAAAGTTGCATGATAAAAGTGTGAGCATGAAAAATTGCTGGGTGAAAAATTAACTTTACAAGAGGATGAATGGAATGTCAAAATAATTGATAAAGTGCTTGGAACAGAATAAAAGAGGTCGTAGTTGAGAGCGTGAAAGATTAGTGTGGATTTGTGGGGGTGGGAACCTTAAAAAGAGATTATTATTATTTAGCACTGCGTCTTATACGCTTTAAGTACTACTTACGCTAATGGATCAGGAATTGGGGAGGTTGAATTAGAGGAAGTGAACCCGCATTTGCGTGGAGAGAGAGAGTGGAAAACCATTAAGGAAAAACCACCCCCAGTTCACCTGACCGAGATTCGAACCTCGATCTCCCCGGCCTCAGCAGTCGAGCTCAACACGACTAGCGCGTTAGCCAACTACGCCACCGAGGCGGGTTTAAAAAGAGATGCATGGTGGAATGAACAGCTGAAATAAGCTGTGAGATAAAAGAAATAGATGTACAAACAATTTATTATTATTATTATATAGCACCGCGTCTTACTACCCGTTCGGGTTATACGCACTTACGCTAATGTGTAATGGTAGGGTGATTGTGAGATGAAATGGAGGACCTACAGTTTAACGTGGAATCCGAACCACGGTGGAGGCCTGGCATTCCCCACATTCACAAGATGTCTTGTCAGAGGTGAAGGAAGGGTTTGGTAATCAGATAAATCTGTGCCGGGAAACAATTTATTGAAACATGACATAAGAGGTTGTGGAACATATATAAAGGGAAAAAGATAAATGCAAAGTAGTGAAGAAGAGTAAGGAGCAAATGAGATTAAAAGAGGAAAAAGAATGCAGTGTGATTTTGAAGGAAATAAGAAGCGCTTCTGGAAGTGGGTAAATAGAACGAAACAAGGTGTGGAAGGAAACACCTATGGCATTTAGAATGAACGTGGTAAGATGATCTGAGATGAAAACAGTATAAGAGAGTGATGGAGGGAGTATTTTGAGCAATTGTATGGAGAAACTGTAGAGAAAGTAGAAGGAAATGGGCAAATGTTATGCTGGGTAAAAGAATTTATTTATGTATTCAGAAATTGTTTACAAAAAGAGCCAAGATCGGCTCGTATGCATGTAAACATCCTAATGTAGGCGTGGTTCATTCAGTAATTGTTACATACATTTAGGAAAGTGAAGTCTTATCTCAGGGTATAAATTATTTGTCCTCACCCGGCCACATTATTTTAGATGCATTCAGCCCAATAATAGTATATTTATTTAGCACCACGTCTTACTACCCGGTCGGGTTATACGCTCAATAATAGTAAAACTGCAATTAAACATAAAAAAAACCTTTACAAAATAAAGAAAGAAAAAAGTACAGTATACATACACATGATATACATACACATTCTGCTCCAATTATAACATCAGTTGCTACAAAATTACAGATAACGTTTCACCCACATATCACCTGCTCAACATTATTTCTAGAATGTATCTTTTAACTTCCTTTTTAAAAAGATTGAGTTTTTTCATCTTTATTTCTTGTGGTATTATATTGAAAAATTTTAGTCCCTTAATCTTTATTGAGTAGAGTCCAAAAGTAGTGGCGTTTACTCTGTAATGGAAATAATTATTCAGACTTCTTGTAGAGTAATTCCCCCTTTTGTGTTCCATAATTTTTAGATTACTAATAGTTAGGCTGTTTTCAAGTTTATATAACATTACAACTGTATCAAAAAAAATAGCTTCAGTTAATTTCA
Organism: Timema douglasi; assembly: GCA_901482245.1. Classification (NCBI taxonomy): domain Eukaryota; kingdom Metazoa; phylum Arthropoda; class Insecta; order Phasmatodea; family Timematidae; genus Timema; species Timema douglasi. The sequence goes on from CABEEJ010001863.1 coordinate 130,256, forward strand.
AAATACCCAACCTTTTAAGCTTAATGTGACCGCCCTCACCACTGGGCAGCCGAAAAATATTTATTATTATTATTATTATTATTATTATTATTATTAGCACCGCGTCTTACTACCCGTTCGGGTTATACGCACTTACGCTAATGCGCAATGGTAGGGTGATTGTGAGATGAAATGGAGGACCTACAGTTTAACGTGGAATCCGAACCACGGTGGAGGCCTGGCATTCCACACATTCACAAGATGTCTTAGAGGTGAAGGATGGGTTTGGTAATCAGATAAATATGTGCCGGGACCGAGGATTGAACCCCGGAAAAATATTTTTAGTGCTGTGTTTTGTAGTCTTATTAGTGGTATTAAATGACTTTTAAAAGTATTACCCCAGATTACATTTAAGTAGGACAAATTCGAGTTAACCAGAGCAAAGTAGATGGGCTTTAACACGTTTGGAGTGAATTTGTTAAAGTTTTTTTTAGCACCCCAACTGAACCCCTAATTTTTTTTGTAACATGGTTTATATGCGAGCTCCAGGATAGTGAGCTGTCAATGATCAGACTGAGATATTTTGCTTTCCTTACTTGTTTCAGAACGTTATTCCCAAAGCTTATATGGTAATTATCTATATTCTTTCTATCTTTGTTTCCCGGTCTAGTAAAAATAATGTAGTTAGACTTTTCAAGATTTAGCGACAAATTATTGACTCTTAACCAATCGTATAACAATTTCCGGTCTGTTTGAATATACTCTGCTATAGTTTTGAAATTTTGTCCAATGTAAAATAAACTTGTGTCATCTGCATATAGTTGTTGTAAATGGCCTTGAAAATTTACCTGGAAAATGTCGTTAACATAAATAAGAAAAAGTAAAGGTCCAATTACCGAACCTTGAGGGACCCCACACGTGACACCACGTACAGTGCTTTCGTGATTGTTTATGTAAGTGTATTGATTTCTGTTAGTAATATAGCTCTTAAACCACTCAAGAGCTACTCCTCTTATTCCTATTTTAGACAGCTTGTATAATAGAATTTCATGGTTGACAGTGTCAAATGCCTTTTTTAGATCAATAAATAAAGCTCTGGATAGCTTAGTATTGTCATCCAATGTATTTTGTATTTTGTCAATCAATTCAAAAGCCGCCACTAGTGTATCAGATTTCCCCCTAAATTCATATTGGGGGTGTTTGAAAAAATTTATTTTGTCCAAAAACTTAAGTAATCTAACTTTCATTATTTTTTCTAATATTTTTGATATGGAGGATAGAAGTGAGATAGGCCTGTAGTTTGATGGATCACATTTCGAAATGTCACCCTTATATACGGGAATAATTTTTGCTATTTTCAGCTGTTCTGGAAATTGACCTTCTATTATAGATTTATTAAATAGAACAGAGATATACTCTGCAAAAAAAATTTGAGCAATGTTTTAGTAGTTTATTAGAACATTTATCAAAAGGCAGACTTTTTGAGTTACTAAGGTCTCTTATCATATTTTTTACTTCCATTACATCTGTTAGGAAAATTGCAAATGAGCCATCTATATAGTGGTAGTGTAATATGTCCATTTATCATCAGGATATACAGGAATATTCATTGCAAGATTGTGTCCTACATTTATAAAAAAAAAGATTTAAAATATCTGCCATTTCAGGAGTTGTATTATATTCCTTGTTCATAAAATTTCAATTTTGATATTTTACTATTAACTTTACAGTTTTTATTTAGAGACTTATTTATTTCCTGCCACAAGTGTTTAGGATTATTACTACTGCTAATAAACTTTCTTGTAAAATAATTTTTCATCAACCTTCTCTTAAGTGATGTTACATTATTTCTAGCTAAAATATAATCACTCTTATAATTTGTATTTTCTGGGTTAAATTTAACTAGTTTATATGGTTTGTCACGTAATTTAAGCATTTACAAAAGCTCACTCTTCGCCCAACCATACCTAGGTGAATAACGAACACTATTTGTAATTATTTGACTTCCCCTTGTTTCAGCAGATAAAAAAGCATTTTGCACTATCGTCATGAGTTCCTCAAAAAAAGTATTTGTATTTGTGCTGGTGTTAATTTGTCCCATAGATTCATTAAGCTTAAGTTCCAAGATATGGTAATCACGTTGATCTTCAGTATCGTTTTTCCTCTCCACCGTGATATAATTTGATTCCAATTCCACTATCAGAATGTTGTGATCACTTAAACTATTGTTAATATTTGAAACTACAGAGCCTGTCCATCTACATTTGAAATAATTTGGTCCAATGTACTTTCATTGTTGTTAGTTATTCTAGTCGCTAGCTCATTGCAAATGTCAAAGCCATAGCTGTTTAGCAGATTATTAAATATTGTACATTCATTCTATTAATGTTTGTGTCCCCTATGATTATGCATTTTTTTCATGCCAAATTGTTTAGAATGTTTTCAAAATATGTTAGAAAGTTATTAAGAGGGATATTTGGAGGCCTATATATAACACTGATCTGTAGGGGTGGGCTTAATGAGTCTATTTCAATTCTTA
>CABEEJ010001864.1:9573-26429 GCA_901482245.1 Timema douglasi
ATATATATATATATATATATATATAAAGTTTTTTCTGGATATTAAAGTGTTTCGAATTAAATTAAATGTCTCACTCGATACATCAGAATCATTAATAACTGAACAAACCAGTACATAAACAAAAGGTTATATCTATGAACTTTATTTACTTCGATATTTTTTATGAGACTTTCAATTAAAACTACCGCCTATCTCATGTCACACATCTGATTCTTTCATTATTATAAACAGCTCGCGATTGTTTATTTTATTTACAGACCCGGGAGTTTACCTACTCCGTTCCCGCAACCCGGCTATACATTTTCAAACCTTTTGTATAACTCTCTAACCCCGCCGTCCTCGTCTCTTTTTCTAGCACGTTTTCACGCCAACATTGGTCCCAGCCACAACACAAAGCAACAGTGTAACCAGTATTAGTGGGTTTGGACAGGGTCCACTCCTTTTACCCCACGCCCCTCAAATTATCCTCGGAGCAAGGGCCCCGTGAGCATAAAGCACTAGGGGAAAGTAAAATAATAATAATATGTATTTATTGGTTTAATAGTTAATATTGAGGTTTACTAGTTAATATTGAGGTGTTTAAGACTCTTTACGTCCGAATAGCCGGGATATTTGATAAAAGAGAAAAAGGTATCGAAGTGCTATTTAATGCATTCTATGTTTGAAATGATTTAGTACCAGATCTGATTTTTTTTTTTATTATCATATTAATAAAACTTAATGTGTATATATAAGTGTTTGTGTATAAATGCGATAGCTCCAAGGCCAAGAGACTTTGAAAGTTGAAACTTGGCGTTCGTAGTTTGGTAAGATGAGTGAGTACACCTTTAGTTTTTTCTAATTTTTTTTTTAAGATTTAACCCTCACGGTGAGACTTACGTTTTAAACAAAATATGTCACACATAGAAAATTATATTCCGCTGATCCAGGCTAAATTCGAATCTTAACCTCCCCATCACTGTAGATCCAGCCCGTCACTAGCATAACGCAAACAGTGCGGGGGGTATCACTTATTAAAACACTACATCTGTATTGCGGCCTGCAAAGTTCTATGGATAAATTCAGAGTAGCCACGAATACCATTTTTAATAGGAACAGTACTTATAACTGTTTTGCTTTGTTAATTTTTATACAAATGCTTTAGGGCCTCTAAATAATATTTTATACTGAACATGATTTAATACTAATAAAAATAACTTTGAGGATAGTGAATACTATCTAGAGTTAGATTCCCAACATTAATACTAAAATTATCCCTACATGTATATGATAATGGAATGCTTACTAATTAATATACCTATTTAATCGGATTACACCTCATCAATAATATGTTTATGTAGCCGATTTTAGGATACCTAATTGTGTATATAAATTATTATTTTTTATAATCTTATTAGATTAGAGCGAAAAAATTTGAAGCAAATGTATAAAAAAAATGGCTCTTGTTATTAACGTACGTCTGTTTTAAAAATAACGTAATAACGTAATAATTTACCTAAATTTGTATAACACAATTAACACCCAAGCCTAGCGTGTGTGTCTATATTGTTTAATATTATTGATTAATTAAAGCTGTTTTAAATTGACCATTTGGCATTTAGTCTGTCATTCGAGATATTTGCTACGCGATAACTGTGAAATGCGTGCACCAATTATTTTAATTAAATTTGGTAGGGACATTCATTTAAAATAGGCTGAAAAAATGTCTTCTATATTTATTTAGTACCACGTCTTACTACCCGTTCATCTTAAACGCTCATGTAATAATTACAATAATAGTCTTAGGGATGATAAAGGTTATATATTTAAGTAGTGTACCCGAATTTGCATAAAGGGAGAGTGGAAAACCATTTTGATAAAAACTCGCTCATTAAGTACAACCTAGTTTCACACCTCAATCTTCTCATCATAGGCAGTCTATTCTAATACGAGATTAGTGCGTTAAAACACGTGGACACCGAAGCGGGCCCGAATAAAGTAAGTACAGTACATACAGTAAATATTTTTTTTGAACTGGAGATCCATTGTAAGGTGGTGGTCACTCAAAGTTTTCTCTGTTTGTTTAATAGTTTGTTTTTCTGCGATAAATTCCAAATTTGTGTACCAATGTTAACGAAATCGGTCAAGGCTATTTATTTAACAAAGACCAAACGATGTATGTACATTATTTTAATTCAGTTCTCAATTTCAGTTTGATGGATGCTCTAAGGAGTTTTAATTTAAAAGGTCGTCTCAAGGACTTAGGGCATACTTTATAGCAAATTTTCCATATATTGCGATGTTAACTTCTCAAACCATGCAAACCTCAGTTATTTTGATTGAATATAGAAGTTATTTATTTTTCTATTTAGCTTGATCACCAAGAAAAATTATCAATTTAAAATCTAAGGGGAAGTTATAGGAACTATTTTAACTTGAAATCCAAAGAGAAATATGAAGACTGTAGTAACGCGAGAAACGACGTCTTCATACCAATAATTCTAAAAACGTCAGTATTGGTATTGGTCATTGTAAAATATTATCTCCAATATAACTAAAAGCAAAACTAAGCACCAAACAATTTTGACGATAAAAAAAACACGATGTCAGTTAACCTAGTTCAAATGCGTCAAACTCAACATACTATTGATGGCAGCATACTGACTTAAACTAACCAACTACTATATTTGATAATTAAGTCTATGGCCGAATTTATCATATTCTTTATATTAAAAAATTACACCTGGACACGAGAATCGAAAGTGGGACCTTTCGTTTAGTACACCACTGCTCTAGACTAAAGGCACTGAGCGTCAAGAGAGTCTTATTTTCAATATATAATTGTGATAAACCCATACTTTTATGTGGATTTAACCTAGACGATGTAACACGATACAATTTTTAAGTAGACAGTCAGTTTAGTTAAAAAGTTGGTAAGCAATCACAATGTGGCATGATTGGGTTTGCCTCAAAATATAATACACGATTGAAAATTACGTCCAAATTTGTACCAAGTTTGGGGGGAAATGACCAATCATTAACATAAAAATGTTACATGACTATAAACAATATTATCCGCAGACAAAGATAATACAGATAGCTGGTCATAGAAATTAGTTAATTTTATAAATTTAGGAGATATTAAAAAATTATAGTAATTACATAAGACATTTTTATGGAGTGTAGCAGTATGAATAGCTTGAGTCTTCTTAGAGACACCAACCTCAATTTCTAGGGCACGTGTAAGAAACGGATTCTCTAAACTTGAATAAAAACAAAACACGTGTTACCCGTTCCATGCTATCCTAAAAACCATTCATTTCATCCCGCATAAGATTAATATCAGAAATACAAAAAATGGGACACTTTTTTTTCTTGATACATAAAAAAAAGAAGGAAATGGGGAAGACTTAACTATCTAAGGTCCTTGACAGTGAAGCAACGATGTTCTCATATATTCTCCTGATGTTCAGTCTTCTTGCACGACATGCACGGGTGCTCAAAAACCTTGAGACAATCTCGGGGAGGTTCTCGCCACGGCCGATGCAGCACCACTATCGCATCAGACCTACATGCTCTGAATAACAAAAACATAATAACCTTCCTTCCTTCCTTCTCCCCTTCAATTCTCTTGAGTTGAACACATCAACCTCTACCCCTCTGCCCCTTTACCCTCCAAAAAGAATGCCGATATTTTGCCTTTCGCTTTCCATAAGAATGGAACGCGATCTTTGCTGAGAGTGACATTTTGAATAAAAAAGTTCAAGAATGATGTAATGATTAGTAATGCTTAGTAAATAGGTAAATACTTGATGCTTTTTACACATTGTAGTAAATATAATTTCTCATAAGGTTCACCAATAATACTATTACTACTATTAGCACTGCGTCTTACTACCCTTTCGGGTTATACGCACTTACGCTAATGTGTAATGGTAGGGTGATTGTGAGATGAAATGAAGAGACCTACAGTTTAACGTGGAATCCGAACCACGGTGGAGGCCTGGCATTCACCAATAATACAATGTGTGAACAACATGGAGTATAAACCTATTGTAATGACCCTGTTATATTGCCATGCGTGCTGGATTATTTACATTTAGGATGTGTGGATTTTGTTAGTGAGTGACTGTAATGTCGGTAATTTGCTTCCATACACGTGCAACTAGTCATGGACATTCAGTTTGCTTGTTTCCAGACCTCAAAATATTTCAAGGTCAAACCTCGCAGGGTAGGTATGAGAGAGAAAGAGAGCAATATCTCTCACTAGCCAACTTGAGTGTTTTTATTTTATCTTCCTAAAATAGTTTTTTGCTCGCTAGAGCTCAGCAGCTCTCGGTGACCAATTAGGCCAGCTTTGCGTTTTTTCTCTAGACTGCTAACTCTGGGTTATTACTGAGATTGGACGTGTCGAAGAACGCGTGGGCCACTATGTCAATTTCTGTATTAACTAATCTGTTAAAATACAATGTATTAAATGGGCTAAAATCACAAAATGTTTAACTTACTAGCCTAGTCCATTGTTATAAATAAATATATATGAAGTTCGTATCACGACACTATTTATGAAGCATTACAAATCATGAAATTCTTATTCAACTTTATTAGTAGTAAAGTCTTTATATACTTGTATATATATAATATTATTTAGTACAGAAATTATATATCTCAAAATCTAATTTAAAAATAAACCTCACTTTTTTCTTCTTTTTTTTAGAAATTTCTTATTAATTTTACTCGCAAGCGACCTTATATACCTACGTTTTTCTTTATAGCTGAACTGTAATGCAGAAAGTCTGATAAAAAATATATTTTACTTTTTAAAATTTAAACTGTATTGATGGTTATATGAGCATTTACAATTTAAACACCAACATTAATCAAGGCGAGAAACTACTGTATATTTCTTAATTTTATGTGGTATATATATATTAATATTTGTGTGTGAGTCAGCTTATTAATATCCCTCCAGGCTGTTCAAATGTAATTATGTCCCTCTGGTAGAGATGAGGAAGGTATTATTTAGAAAAAATTATTTATATTCGCTTTAAGAGAGAATGAAAAATACCCAGGTATATAATAATTTTATATACAACCTCCCTGTCACCAGTAAGCCATACTAGATGACTTTGAAGTTTAATCCACTTTACAACCTATACAGTTATATTATCATTGAATTGAATGTGATTCAATTCCATCTTATGCCAAGAATAAATAAAATGTACTTGGATGCTTATTACACTAAGCTTCCGTTGATATTTCAGATGTCAAGGAAATATTTGCTTCCAGGCTGGGATGTTGATCCATCCATTCATTAGCCATCGAACTCCTCCTCTCGGATTAAAACCAAACAAGATAACCACCTGATAATATTGTTATCATGCTATCCGCTCACTTGGCTAAAGTTAGAGTAAGTTTTCTGTAGCTCTTAGCAAACCACTAAGGTATGCAAAGTTTCTTCTGAATCTCGGCTGCTGTGATATTTAAACCAACCATGAAATAGTTTATAGCGTGCCTAGAAGGCACCACAAGTTCTCCGACTATGGCAGGTTGACCACCACAAAAGGGCCAAACTACTTTGAAACTTTGGAAATGGATACGTGAAATATCCGATACCATTCTTGGCCTCAAAGAATACCTTGAAACTTCACAAGTTCAAAGTAGACCTATTATTTTGAGTTTTAGAAATTTATTGGAAGTTAGTTTTTAAAAATTCATCTTTATTTTTTAGACTGGTCAACATAACGTGGCAAATATTTTTTTTAATTGAAAAGGGTTTGAAATAGTTTAATGTAAAAAAAATATTCTAATACACTCAAAAAGGTAAGATTTGTGTCTAACCATTAAAAAATTATGTTTACCCTTAAACATTATTTCGGGTAACATAGTTATAAGGAAAATTAGCATAAAATATGATGATGTGCAACACCTAATAAAATGTCGAAAATTTTAATTGGAATTCAAATTTTAATACGAAGTGTTGACCCTTATGGTTTACATTAGTATATTGCAATTTATGGTAGGGTTCGCTAGGGTATATTATTTCGTAGGGTATATTATTTCGTTTTACATATATTACGAGTTTTGAGTAAATATCTCCATTTTTAAACAATGTAGGGGGAAAATCCGTGAGGAGCTCCGCACCGTTTAATTTTATCTTTGAAAATATAGCATTATGATTAAAAAGCTGAGATAATTTACGCCTATTCATCAACCATAGATTAAATTGTATACCTTTATTCATTGTACTAATCCTTAGGATTAAGTTATTTTATTTTAAAATGGTTATAAATATAGCTTGGATCAGAATTTAAAATAAAAGCAATCATGACTAACATTATTTTTTTATTCGGAATTATGATAATAGCACATATATGAAAGTTAATATAAAAAGAGCAACATATTAATATAATTAAAATATATGAGCTGTAGCCTTATATAATTAAATAAAATGATTTAATTAGAAAGAGTTAACAACTTATTTCTATTCCGTATCATTAAGTAAACATCTTTGTGAATTGGAGCTACCCATCATACCCCAAGAGCCTTCTATCGGGAAAAGGGTGAACTACGTGCTCGGTATTGACGAGGGACGCGCTTGCGCACACCGTCATCTAAATAGTGGACGACATAAATAAGAATCGATTTAAACAATGGTACCTTATACTAATTGGAATACCAATACATTTTATGGGAAAAGACTTCCGTATGAACTGTATTTAAAATTAAATTCACTGCAGAATTATTTTCACTAATAGAATAATCATTTATATACCAACATTTGATTATTAATACCTAGTAAAATTGAGTTGCCTGCCAATATATGCTTTATGTTTTCCCTATATTAATAATAAGAAAAATTATTTATTATTTAAGTGTCTAATCTTGTAATAAATATGTATGGCAAAAAGGCTAAGACCTGCTTCGGTGGCCGTATTGTTTAAGGTGCTAATCTTACAAATGGGCTAGACTGCCGAAGAAGATCGTGGTTTTATCTTGTTAAGGTGTACCACGGGTTTTTTTTCCCTAAATAGTATCCCACTCTCTCTCTCTCTCTCTCTCTCTCAATGCAAATGTTGGATCACTTTCTCTAAATTCAGCCTTCCTCATCCTTATGCCACTACTGTAATTAGTACTTAAGCAGAGTAAAGCCCGAAAAGGCAGAAAGACTGGAACTGAGAAAAAATAACTAAATTTAGCGAGCATATATTTAAAATATAGAAGTAAGCTTATTGACAATTATGAGAGTTCAATGCCAATATATCACTAAATATTACCAAAGTCAAGGTGATAAATATCGATGCAATTTGTAGCCAAAAGTTTCAATTGAACCTTAGATAGACCATAAAACATATGGAAATAATTACAATTTTTTGTTGCAAATACTATTGTTTTTATTGGTAATTATAATGATCGTAGCTTAATTACTTATATAAAACATACTTAATATAAATTTAGGTAATACTAGAGCAGACTTAACACTCTGTACTTAGAAAGATACTTCACCAATCATACATTTTAGGCCATGCAAGAAATTTAACAAATAACTCTTTGTTTGAGCAACCATGATATACATTTATAAATAAAATTCAATTTTTAGTGAAATTAGGTTGTACAAGTTGTATTAAATTAACATAATATAGTATACATGCACAATATTTGATTGATTTGGAAAGAAATTGATAATATAAATTAAAAGTTATGATACATTATAGCTATGAATGTTTTGAAATTATAACAAACATCTACAAATTCAGTACATATTAAAATTGTAGATATTTGAATCATAGTTATACTTAGAACTATGGTTTTAAAAACATAGGATAATGTGATCATGCTTATTTCGTATTTATGTGTTATTTTGAGAATTGACAGAACAAGTTATTAAAATTGAAAAAATATAAAAATTGAATTATTTTCTCATTTGTATTTCCCTGTTCCTTAGTTACATCTAAAAGTACTACAACGTTATTTATACGACAGGTTCATCCTCAGGTCTAATGAAAAATAAGACATAACCTCATGTTCTTAGCTTAGACCAATTATGTTTTAATAATTTAATTGTAAAGCGAATCTATTGATTTATATTTTTTATCATTCTTATCGACTATAAGAATATGCCGAAAAGAATGTAATCTTAAAGGATTTTAAATTAAGTATTTTTTTTGTAATCTTAAAGGATTTTAAATTAAGTATTTTTCTTATAATATGTTAGCGCCTAGTAAGAATATTAGAATAAAGCGAAGGGCAAAACTCAGGGAAATGCTCTAATAGTCAATCTATGTTTAAAAAAATAACATGAAAATTGTCCAATAACATCATTTCAGCTAATTGTACCTTGATCTCAATTAAATTGGAATATCAGATAAAAAGATACCGGCAACTTGATTCACGTGTCCATTGTTGTGGGTCCATAAATTATCACAATTATCTTAGAATAATAAAAAAAAATTATTGTTAAAAATAAAACTTAACATCTTGAAAAATGGGGTAGGTTCATTCAAGATACGGAAGGGACAGGTTGCAATTTGAATGGGGCGCATTCCCTAAAGTGTGCACTACCTCATCTGGGACCACGTGTCATGAAAGACAGTAATATATGATATACGACGTCTCAGGGTGAAATATTCAGTCCACCGGGTATAGTTCAGCCGTTACATCCTCGACTTATCAACTAGGGGCAAGAGGTTAACTGTAATCCATCACGGCAAGATGGATTGTGCGATAGATACGAGAAGAATACAGAATAGTCCTGGGTACAGGGACAGAATTAATGCGCTCAATTTGGGAACATCGTAAAAATTAGTCCCTCTAGCATAGATTGTTTGTTTCACACCCCTTATTTTTGCTTTGTTTTTGGGGGAGGATTTTTACAGATTGAAACAAACTTGTTAAATGACTATCCATTATCGTAGCAAAGCAATTTTTTCAAATTGTATTTTCAACTTTAAACATTTTCTTCTTGTATTTCAAAACCACATCCATGGGCATGTGGTTTAAGGTATTAATCTCATCTTGTATAGTTTGCTAAGGATTTGGAGATGGAGTTTAATCCAAAATGGCCGTACTGAATGTGTTTTTCTAAATTACTTTACACTTTACCTCAGTGAAAATGTTGGTATATTTTCTTTAAATTCAACCCTTATCATGCCTACTACAGTAAAACAATCCAGACGGGCAGTAAAACGCAGTAAATACACATAAAATGTGTTTACGATTTATGTTCAATTTTAAAATACTGGTTATTTTACATTTTAAATTATTATGGATTAGTTTTCACTATTATTATTATTATTATTATTATTATTATTATTATTATTATTATAATTATTAGCACCACGTCTTACTCCCGTTCGGGTTATACGCACTTATGCTAATGTGTGATGGTAGGGTGATTGTGAGATGAAATGGAAGTCCTGCAGTTTAACGTGGAATCCGATCCACGGTGGAGGCCTGGCATTCCCCACATTCACAAGATGTCTTGTCGGAGGTGAAGGAAGGGTTTGGCAATCATATAAGTCTGTGCCGGGACCGAGGATTGAACCCCAAACCGCCAGCACAGAAATCCGACAACTTACCCCTAGACCACCAGGGTACCAGTTTTCTCTAGTCTCTTTGATATGTTTACCATGTATAACTAAAAGATTCTCGACCTGATAAGAACAAATAGTTAAATTTTTGTTTTTTAAATCTACATTTTTGATTTTAAATATTTGGCTCTATTTCGTACATACTAAAAATAAGTGCTTATTAAGTTATAAAAAAGTGGATCATTATCAAAGTGGGAACTATTTTTGTTCTAATTAAATTAGAAACAAAAATCAGTTCAAAATCCTTAAGATAGATAAGTACACTAAAACTCATAATCAAGATATTTAAATTGGTTTACAAAAGTTGTAAGCAATTTATTAATTAGATTTAAAAACAACCATGTGGTTCTCTACGTAGATAATTCATATCGAATATAAATATAATATAAATGGCCACTGATTACAATTCATTTCCTTCTAGAGGTTTTTAAATTTAAATATTATTTATAGAAATAAATTGCTGCATATCAGAGTGTGGCGGATATATAACAATAATAGTAATAGCTAGTATGCATGATTTATACAAGCGACATATTTGTTTGGTGACCTACATGGTAGTAATATAAAGTGTATAATTTAAAATTCTAATAGGGTAATACATTATTTATTTAGCACCGCATCTACTACCCGTTCGGTTTGTACGCATTAAGTACTAATTACGCTTATGGGTTAGTGGCAATAATATTAACAATTTTTAAATGAAAAATAAAAGATGTCATTAAAATTCCAGGAGACTCTTGAAATATATTACATAACTGTGGGTATCATTATGTGAGGAAAATTAAACTCTGAGTTTTTACTAAAGCAATATTTGTTTCATTTTGACAAAACGAATGTTTTGCAATTAAAATTTCTAAAACACTGGCATTTTATCGCGTTCCCTAGATGGCAACCTTAAAGTTTCTGTCTAATTATTTATCTTATAAAATAAATTATACCATAGCGTCTTGTTTACTAAGCTTTAAATATACTACTTTTTTTTCGATAGATAGAACCTTAGGAGCCTATAACATTATACTATAATTTGTAAGAAATTCTGTCAATTAAATTAATTTTAATAATAGTACTTAGTTATATTAAACAACACTAGGTAAATAGTCACCTCAATGTTTAGTAGGACTTCATAATCACTCAACCACCCAGAAATACAAATATTTTTTCACGTTGTTATTTTTTATTATATTATTATTACTACCACCACGTCTTAATACCCATTCGGGTTATACGCACTTACACTAATATGTAATGGTATGGTGATTGTGAGATGAAATGGAGGACCTACAGTTTAACGTGGAATCCGAACCACGGTGGAGGCCTTGCATTATACTCATTAACAAATTGTGATTAATACACGTCTTGTCAGAGATGAAGGAAGGGTTTGGGAGTCAGATAAATCTGTGCCGGGACCGAGGATTGAGCCCCAAACCCCCAGCACAGAAGTCTGACACCTTACCCCTAGACCACCTGGTCACCAATTTTTTATTCTTATAGAATTGGAAATTACATCTAGTCTTCCATTAAAGAACCTTATTTACATGTGCTAATTTGTTTAAAAAAAACTTATTTTCAAGCGCTAATTTTAAGTTTTTATTAAGTACACAGTATTACTACCCCCTTCTCTCTTTCTATCTTTCTCTTTCTCTCTCATTCTATATATATATATATGGAAATACATATACATATATATTATGTAATTATTTAAAATGTATTGCTTCATTGTATAATTTATTGACTCACCTAAATATAACTACTGACACCTATTTTATACTTTCATTACTAAAACCAAATAAAAAAGGTCTGGGTTTTTACTGTAAAGCGATTTGAACAACAACAATTTTTTTATCATTCCAATTACATTTTTATGAAAATATTATTTACAAGCAATGTCTATGTATACATTCGACACACGCTCCAGGGCTAGGTTTGAGTAGCAGTAGCCTACAGAGATAGATGCATTGGAATTAACGTGGATATAGGAGGAAAAGAAACATTTATAATCACAAATGTAATTCCGATAGGTATTCAAATCTTTACCTTCCTATCAATAGAAAGTTTTCTTAGTCCTCTTGATTGGAGCTACAGATGCCGATCGGTTTGGCTCACAAATTCTACCTCAGACTCAAAAGGACCTGGTTTTAAACTGGAGACGGTGGTTTTATAACCTAAAAAATAATTTATTCTATGTCCTTAAGGAACTGGAAATTTCATGACCACCAGAACATTGGACCATCATCTATCCCTATCCTGAGACAAATTGCAGTGATCATTGTTTAATACTATGTCTAGCCAAATAAATAAAGATCATACAAGGTAAATATAAATAAACTAATCTTTTTGATTTTAGCTATTTAATATCGTATAATAAGAGATTGTACGTACCTTCGCTTTCACAAAATTAGAATCATACAATTAATTATCACATTAATTATAATTTGACCCAAACTTCTACTACTCTTGAAAAAAGATTGCTATTACATTTGAAACATTACTCTACCACATTTAAAACATGGGTATCTATATTTTGAATATGAGTGATGGACTACATTTAAAACAAAAGCTTCTACATTTTTCACCCTAGTCCTGATACAATTCAAACAAGAGTAACGGTTTTACTCGGCCCAACCCTACTTGAATACCTCGGTTCGACCAAGTCTTATCGGCCATTTAATTCCTACACTTAAGCACATTGTTCTAATTTGCACCAATGGGAATTTAACAAATTAAAATTGTGAGGTAGGTAGAAGAAGCTTCTTTTTTCTTCTCCCTGCCTATTAGGCCATCGAATCTGGGTGGTCATCTTTATGATCCTAGCTCTTCACAAATTACTTACAAAATTAATCTATGAACCCTCATCTAATCCCTAGCCGGACATACACTTTCCTTCAAATATATTTTCAATCCGTCCTCCTACTGACATGTTGTCATACCAAAGGTACGTACTTGTTTCTTCAGGTTCCCTTATTAAATATTTATGTTCACGCTTGTTATGACCCATACGAATCATTGACCACCCCACTTTAGAATCCACCCTTTGATGTTCCTTGATATTAGTAGGGATGGATGCAAACCTGAAGTTTTTATTTATGTAATTTTATCCATTCTGGTACTAGTTTGTGACCTGGCGGTCTAGGGGTAAGGTGTCAGACTTCGATGCTGGTGGCCGGGGTTCAATCCTCGGTCCCGGCAAAATATTATCTGATTACCAAACCCTTCCTTCACCTCTGACAAGACATCTTGTGAATGCGAGGAATGCCAGGCCTCCACCGTGGTTCGGATTACCACGTTAAACTGTAGGTCCTCCTTTTCATCTCACAATCACCCTACCATTACACACTTAGCGTAAGTGCGTATAACCCGAACGGTTAGTAAGACGCGGTGCTAATAATAGTAATAATAATGGTACTAGTTTACCCATTATAGGTCCACATATTGTTCTCGGAAATTTAACATCAAAATCTCTCACTTTATTACCTTGGTCCCAAGTGAGAGACCATGCTTCACATCGGTAAAGATCAATGGATTGTATTAATGCTTTCTACATTTTGAGATTGATATTTCAAGCCTGAAAACGAAATGAAAATAGCTTACAAACGGAATGATAATAATCATCGCCAAAATAAACATTATTTTTTGACCTCCTCTTGAAATTCATTCCTACTTTTTTCTATACATTTTTCTTAGCACCATGTTTTACTACCCGTTTAGGTAATACGCTTATGTAATAGATACGAAAATGTTTTAGTTATGTGTAAGGTTATATTTAGAGGTGGTTTACCCGCAACTGCGTGGAGGGATAATGGAAAGATATTTTGGCAAAATCACCTTCAGTACACCCGACAGAGCTTCGAAACTCGATCTTCCTGTAATCGCAGTCTACTTCCCTGTGAGAGCATCACCACGCAGCCAACGAACCGGGTTTTCATTCTTACTTCTTAGAACAGTTCTCGAATATATGAATTAGTAAACTTCATCAAATTGAATATTAGCGATCTGTATGAAATAATACTTTGGATTTTTATCAACTATTCAGACTAATAAAAGCAAACATTAAAAAAAAAATCCTCTCTGTACCATCATTTTCAGCCTATTCAGCTTATGTCGTTAGCTAGTAATGATGAGAGGTAACGAGAATAGCCTAGAATTTATATAATTGTTAACATGTATTCAAAAAGGAACTCCATAGCTGGTATTTATTCGAAATTCGTTTTAAATGATGACGACTCCTACGCTACGGGGCAATTATTCTCTGTCCGATGATCACAGGGCGCGATTCACATAGTAAGCGTAATGAACCCGAATTTTGCGTTGATAAAGCTGTCCCGTGTTACAACTACCTCCCAATCCTATAAATGTGACACTACATAACATAAATATACACATACATATTTGAAACAATTGGATTAGTTACCGTACTGATTTCAATAGGATTCCTCGCAATGAGTAAATACGATTACGCAACAGAGGAGGGGAGGGGTATGAAGCACAGAAGGGGGATGCAGGAGGGAGAGGGGGGAGGAGAGGGATTTATCAATACGGGGGAGGCCTAGCTTACATAAACTAACTACCAATCCAAAGTGTTATTTTTGTAAAATGATGGGGTGAGGGAAGGGTAATCAAATTATAATCATGCATATTCGCCGTTACGAATTATTGAGTGAATTAAGGGATATGGTTGCTGTACCATTGTTGGTACAGAGGATGTAGGTAGAATTTTTACTGAACATATTGACTTTCAGTTGGTAAACTGTTTCATGTCAGAAAGAAACGTTTACAATGGATGGATGTGTATATATCATTAATTACTGTAAAGCTGTCAAAGACAACTTGAAAAGTTATTTCTTAAAGCTTGTTTTTATACATAATCTAGCATCGTAACATATTTCCACTTAACTGGACCATCAATTATTATCTATATTAATAAAATGAATAGTTTGTTTGTTTATCACGAGCATCGCGCTCTGAACTCGAACATGTGGCCCCTTGAAGTCGTAATTTTAAAATTTTGGTTAGAGTTATATTAATAAATTGAAAACCAGGTCGTAAGAAAAGTGGCCACAGACAAAACAAAGCTTTGAAGTACTAATCATAAAGCTACCTTCCATATACAACCGTTAAACTATTACGGGTAGCACCAGCTAACTAAATTAGCTTATTATAAAAAAACATATACATATATAATGGTTTTATTAAATTTTTTAGTCAAAGCTTAATTTATTAGAAAAAATACATCTTAGTTAATAAGCATAGTCTGTATTAAATTATTCTCAGTATATACGTTAACTTTGAATTCTCTTACCAATTATTGTATATTGTCTAAAATATGATTTAATGGGCAATCAGAAATATCTAACTATTTAATAAATCATTGGGATCGAAAGGAGGGAATATATTTAACAAACCAAGAATAAATCTAGTTTCAAAACCACATATCAAGCTGTGTATTATTAGTAATAGTAGTTAGAACAAGCTACTGCAACTAGAATGGCCGATTACTATATTCCTCAGACACACTCACATGTCAGATTAGCTACAGTAATTATAAGCATCAGTAGCTTAGTTTTGGGGGAAAAGAACAGGGCTATCTAAAATCCCCGCTCTCCAGACGAATTAAATGCATTTTATATTATTTCTGACGATTTAAACAAGTTTGCTTACAATAGTTTTTTTTAGTGTTTGAGAAAATAAAATAATATTTATATCCCTATAGTAATTATTATTATTATTATTATCTAGTAGCACGTGATGTGGTAAAGAGTATAACTTATAGTAGCTAGACTGGAACATTTAAAATAAACTATTGCACTATCGCCTGTATATAATTTAATGGTTTATTTCTATGTTTCACGTAATTATGGAAAGTTAAGAATATATTTTACTAAAAATTATAATTTTATGATAACCCCAATCGATCTATGTCATACAATATTTTTATTTTCTTAAAAAATTATTATTTTGACCAAAATTACACTCACAAAATATAATAGATTATTTACATGTAACTCCCATGAGCCCCACCACAATAAGAAACATTCAGTATTAAAACAGTGGTAAAATGGTCTAAGACGTTATTCTCGTGCAGGCCTGGCCTGCTGAATACGGGTAGATTGGTGTTAAAATCCCGGTCATGTCTACTGAAGGTTTTTTTTCCATACATTATTTCCTACTCTATTTCTACGCAAATTCCGGCAGATTACCTCTAAAATGCTTCCTTCATCATCTCTACCTTATTATAGCAGCTATCATACATGCATATAATCTGAAGAGGCAGTGAGACGCGGTGATTAGAAGATATTTATAATCAGCCAGAATTCTAATCTCGAGCTGCGTGGCCCTCAATGTACGTACAAAACGGTTGGTAATTTTAAGTTTAACCGCTAATGATATATTTTTATCTAAAGGTGAAACTCTCCGAAAAGTCTCTTTTCATCATGCCCCGACCGTATTTCCCTCTTCCAAGGCCGGGGTGTTTCCCATGAGTCACCATGGTATGAGTGTGGGCACGGCTGTGTTGGGCCTTAATTTGCACCAAAGTTCGTGGACCTCATCCTTGAAGGATTCTTCACTGATACCAAAAATACATATTTGCCCTGTCATAAGTATGTATTATCCAAAAAGATACAGGTCTAGGATGTCCTTTGTTTGGATCTCACTTTCACTTTGTTTTTTTTTTGAGTGTCCTATCTACGGGATCCATATGTAAGTCCCCGATCCAACACCCCTATACACTGACACTTATGCGAAGGGTACGGCCTGCGACTAAAATATAAAATAGAACACATTGGTTGTAATGGGAGGTGGCCACACTGGAGCGCTCGCGCTCGACCCGGTACAGTCTAGTTTACAGGCGCTAGGCAATATTATTGTATGCTGGTTCATTGAGTGCTGGGAAACTTCTCAATTTGACATGATATTCGACTTTTTTCTATCAGTGATAGGTTTAACACACTTGCTATTAATGGCCTAATTTAATTGGTAAGACCATAAATAACAGAATGTATATATGTAAGCCCGATATGTTAAAATACTTCAATATTATAATCAAAGTAGGCCTTTACAAATAAGAATCCCCACTAGTTTGGAGAGAGTATGAAAAAACTAAAACAATAAATAAGTTTTAAAAATCACCTTCAGTTCACTGAGCCAAGATTCGAACCTTTGCCTCCCAGTCAAAAGCTATGGAGTGCAACGCACCATTCCGCCACTGGTGCGGCTAATCTGATTTTAAAACACTTCAGTACATTAAAAATATTTTCAATGTTACCGAATCGTCTCGTCACTGGCTACTTG
>CABEEJ010001864.1:26547-38370 GCA_901482245.1 Timema douglasi
TACGTGGGTTTGCTTGCGTCATCATAGGTTAAGAGGTGGAGCGATACTGTACTCTGGATCACACAACTGGTCCACTAAGCATTCACTACGTTCTCGCATACCGTCCTAGGTGTTTCTAAGTATTCAGAGGGTGCGTGTTTACAGATTAGTGAACATGGTGAAGGTGAATAAAGAGGGCCTTATTAGCGAGTTTCAGTCAAGACCAGCTTTGTGGAGGGAGGACCATGCGAATTTCGGAAGACGGGATCAAACAGGCAAACTTTGGGATGAAGTGGCCATTTCTTGTAAGATTTTTCGAGGAGCAGAGATGTACCAAGTGTCCTTGACAGAGACATCCTCTCTAATGAACTAGGGTCTGCTCGCTCGCTCGCCAGTTTGGCTGAACCCTTAATCAGTGTGGTCACTGAAGCGGTTATTTTTGTATTCATAGAGGAAGATGATGGCTGCTGAATTGGTTCTGGGTAGTATATTAAGGACTTTTTTTTTAAAAAAATCCATAATAATGTGAGCTCATTTATGAACATGATTAATTTATTTTAAATGTACTAAAAGGGAAACACTGTTTATGTGTGTGTGTTTGGATTGTTTCTAATAAAAAAAAAATGTTTAAGGAACTTTGTTATTTATTTGAAATAGCAGCCAGTTCTTCCATTACAAAAAACATTTGACAAATCTATAGTTTAAATATTTGCATTAAATTGAATATAACATGTTTTTCTCCATATTTATACAAGCTTCACAAGCACGCAACATCTAATATGATGGCAAACCTTTCCTTAGTGTTTACCATTCATTTATCTAATTTGTCAAGTTGGTCCTCCGGAACTTAATTGGCCCCCTTCCCCTCTCGGTATTTCTCTTAGCTAATTGTGGTGAAGGCCACCTTGAGATCCACATATCACAGATAAATAGAAAAGTTGGGTGAATTTGTGGCACCGTAGAGAAGGGGTCGTAAGCAAATTGGGACGGAAAGGAAGGGTGAGTGGTCTGGGGATAGGAAAGGGGTGTATTCAGATCTCCCTGGAGCACTGCCCGCGGAAACCATCCTATTTTACACATGACTGATCCTCTTCCTCCCCCTTTTATACCCCCTCCTTCCCCCTCACCATGCAACACCCCATGGCCGCGATAAAACATGGCGGCGGCCACCCCTAGGCCTGGACATCCTATCTACAGTCATTCTTTGACAAACGTCGCTACACGCGGTTATATATGGAGCTTTGTTGGGTTGGATGATGAGGGGAGAAGGGTATTTATCTTGGAGTAAGAGTGGCATTACTCCATTTACACGTTGGCCCCTACGGATTTATAGTGATGGATTAGAATCAGAGGTGGGCAACGTATTCGCCAATGTAGCCGCAGGTGTGGCGAATGAGGAATGGATTTCGCCATGACGTGTAAAGAGTGAAAAACTAGGTTGCTCTATAGAACATTAAAACAACAACACACTAATCGAACAATTGTATTCGAAATATGTACTGTGTATGCTGACTACTCAGTTAAAACTACTTCAGAAAAAAATGATGAAAATTGTTCAAATATAAATTTTAAGACAATTTTTTGAGATAATTTGACAATCCTTTTGTCTGACAAGTTGTAGAATCATTGGATGAATATCTTAACTCAATGAACTTAAGGAATGCTTTCGATATTATGCAGAAAACCTCAAGATAAATTATTATTATTATTATTATTATCACCGTGTCTTACTACCCGTTCGGGTTAGACGCACTTACGCTAATGTGTAATGGTAGGGTGATTGTGATATGAAATGAAGGACCTACAGTTTAACGTGGAACCACGGTGGAAGCCTGGCATTCCCCACATTCACAAGATGTCTTGTCAGAGGTGAAGGAAGGGTTTGGTAATCAGATAAATCTTTGCTTGGACCGAGGATTGAACCCCGGCCGCATCAAGTTAAATTAAATACAAACGCCGTCACATACAAAAAATTATTTCACTGTGAGAGCTGGATGTACTCATACTCCCCATACTTCTGTAGCCAATTCGCCACTTGTGGCGAGTGGCAACTGGGTTGCCCACCCTGGGATTGGATACTATAAACATACCTCAATTATAGCCTTCCAATGACCAGAATGAACACATATTGAACAAAAAATATACTATGTTTAATTTGGCCAAACAACAGCTCAAAAAAACATATACCAAATTTGATTAATATACTATTTTTTGTAAATAATCTTTATTTTAGAGGTATTTTAATTACATATATTGCTTAGTTTATGAAACGTTTTACGAAAGTTTAGACATTATATTTGTTTTATGATATACATTTTCCAATACTTTAACTTTGATGAATATTACTATTTTTTTAAAAATCTTTATTATGCCTACTTGCACAATTGTTATGTATAAATCTCAGGCCTATTTATTTAAAAATGATACATAGATGAGGAAATACATATTTTAAAAGTATTTTTCTTATTAACACTGGTTAAATCGTGCTTTGTAATTGCATCATATTCGGGACATCATAGTAAATAAATTTGAGTAATAAGTTCCAGGCGTTAGTGATCTTGGGTGTTTCATTGAATATACACCCCAATAGTACTAACGTTATATGTCTTATCCGAAACTATATACTTGCTGATGGATGAAGTTATTTCTGCTAGTAGAAAAATAAGAAGCCTTATCATTGGAACAGATTCGAAAGAGCTAATTGATTTATTGGGTGATGATTTGCTCGAGTTTCTATTTACTATTATTTTGTGACATTTAAATTAAATTGCAGTGTAGGTATTCTGTATTAATTGGAATCATTTGAGTGTATGGTTGATTCGTTCCATAAAAAAAGTCTGCGCCATCCCCATACATCCACAATAAAATGTACGGTGCACTTCACAGCATTTCTATCGATATAATCTTAAAATAGATACATTTACTAAAAAACTGGTAGAATTTGTAAATAAAGATAATATACACTTTTGCAAAAACACTCCACTAAATAATATAAATGTAATACTATACAAAGTTTCAGAAACAGTGAGAAGATTTCAACCTCTGTCCACAAAAGAGCATAAACATCAATTTAGTTTTCAGACTTAAAAATATATATTCATATATATATATATATATTAGCTTATAGTTCATCATGTATTGATCTTATGAAGGTATATTTAAAACTAAAGATCTTTATATTTGATAGTAGGCCTAGCCTAATATATATTTACAATATTAAGTTATTTCATATTTCAAATACTTACGAGGATATTATCAAAATTTGAAATTTCTGACTTTGTATAGTAGGGTCTATCATAAAAGAAGATTTAATTTTTTAAAAATGTATTTTTTTTATTTTGAAACACGATTGAGACATAAAATTTAATTAAAATATTTAGAGTGGATATTAAGAATATCGTTTGTTTCCCCTTGTGCTCTTCAGTAATCTATCCTTAATTATAGGGTCAGATATCTAATTCCAAAAGCCCTTGGAGGAAACCTATGAAAGCCCTATATAGCACGTTTTACCCCAATCGGCAAAATGGTTTCGGCTCTAGTCAGAGATACAGATAGACAGAATAACAAATACCATCTTGGTGGCTTCAGGGGGTCGTGCATGAAACGTGGACATTTATAAAAATCTTTAGTTCGATTTTTTGACTATCATAATGGGTCTTTCTTTGAGAGGTCTAAAGAAACTAAAAAGGGCTTGGGATGAGTAAAGTATAAACCTAAATAAATTGTATCCACAATTTCGTATAAAATTGAGGGTGATTTTTTTTATTCCTCCTAGTACATCTAGCCTAGATTCAAACCCTAATTTTACCTCCACTGGCTTGGTTAACGCCTTGGTCCGCGTAGCCACTGCCATGAGCTTATAGTTACTCAATGCAAAAATTTACTTTAAATACAGATCAAAGATTTAAAATAAATCCATTAATAAACTAAGTTACTAAGTTTCAAAATAATATTTTTGTTCATATTTCAACATATTAGCAATCATACGGGGTGTTTAAAAAAACTTATCCTAAGCATAATAATGTGAGAATAGAGGATTTATTATACTTGACGGATAATGAGAAAAAAATCTAAAGAGAAGAAACACCCATAGCATATCGAACCCAAGGTCCCTCAAGCCAAACTCCAGTGAGATGGCTATGTGCTAACTCCCCCACAGTATAACAGCTTGAACTATGAAGATGGTTTCAGGTTTCATTGATGGTGAGGTATTTATTTTACGGTGGCCATCTAATGTGGAATTTTTAAAACTACACTGTACTTTAATTTGACCTAAAAATTATCTAACATAGGAAAGAAAATCTAATAAAACTTATCTAAGCCTTATCGTATACTAATTTTTACTAATTAAATATAAGGGTGAGCTTGTATTTAATATCTTCATCATCCCATTTCGGATTTCAAATAGGGTCTCCAAGATTTGTGATAGACCTATGATCATCTAGCCATTACGAGCAAGCTATTTATCAAAATCCAATTCTACTCCCTTTCCATGTTAAACGGGCCATAAGATATTAAACATAAATATTTCTTTCATCACGCTCAGGATAAGGGATATCTATTAACACGTGACGCTTTTTATAACCTTTATTGCCCCCCCCCCCCATGTTACACCATATATACCCCTAATTTCATTGCTGAGGGAATTGCTGAGGGAACTGCATGCTTACTATTGAATACCAAAATTGTCATTTTTTGTTTTCCGAGCTCAGTCTTCCATTGAATGTTTATGAAATTTGGCAATGCTGTGCTGTCGTTGTTGCCAATAGTTGTTGTTTCTTTCTCCAGCACAGTACAGTATCCCCATGGCTTCTTTGGTGCTGACTGAAAGCTCACAGCTCACAGATGACAGCTTTAAAACGTTACCAGACCAAATTACGTATCCCTACGCCGAGCCAGATGATCTACAAAAACATGTGTTTAACAGCTGTCACTTTTGACATTCAAAATTTAGGTATATACCTAAATGTTGACTGTCAGAAGTCAGCTGTGAACTGTCAGTCAGCACCAAAGAAGCCATGAGGCTACTGTAGTAAAGTTACAGTAGTCTGAGTATCGTGTTCCTAATAGCTGGCTCAAAAACATTAACTAAATAACCACTCATATTTTATTAATATTCTGTGTAGAAGAATATTTGTTATTGATCACGTTAAGATTTCGCGTGTAACTGTATGTGTTGGTTGTATGTGTGTGGTTTGTTTTGCCGCTAAGGTTGTGCAATTATAGTTTATGTGCAATTATAGTTTATGTCCATATTAATATATGTATTTGAATAATAATGTATTGTTGACAGTTAAAATATACCGTAACACATATTATGGAATCTCCAACTTGTTGCAAACAAGTACATTCCAAGAAATATTAAGTAGCAAAGAAAGAGAAATGGTGTTAAGAGTCTATATCTGTCTTCGTTAAGACTTGTTCAGTAAATTAAGCGGCAATACAGACTGCAGAAGCTACAGATGTGTCTTATAAGTTAGTAATAATCTCTATTAAAGAAGAATTCAGAACTAAGGGAAAGTTACTGACACTAATATAAAAGGGAAATAATTGCACTCAAATGAAGCGTTTGGATAAATATGACACTTTTCTCAAGTGCAATTCGCAGATCGTTAAATTAAATTTACCGTAACAATGAATTACTTACCCTAAAGAAAATTAAAAGCTTTTATTGATATGGTTTGTGACCTTCCTAGTTTTCTGATTAATAACAAGTAAGAATGTGATTTATAGCATTTAGAATTAAATGCATGTTGTAATATATGTATTGTTTGTATAATAATTTTGAGGAAAAAAGATTTATACATAACATAGTTTAAGCGTGATTACGTGATGGATAGAGATACGTTAATAAACTTCAATCTTGAAAAAAAAACTATTGTGGAAGTAGTTAATGTTTCTAGAAAAGGTTGTACACCGATAGCAAATGTGTTTTCCTATCAATTGAACCCCCCAACCTCCCTCTGCCGCATTGTTTACAATGAGGGATTTCCAAGTAAACCCTCCCCCCTCACTTCCTAACAACAGAAAGCTAGAAGGTTTGGCAACCGGTAACAGAGAGAGAGAGCGAAGATAAATCTTTTCTCCATAAGATCTGAAGTTCCCTCAGCTATAAAATTATCTGTAGGCATTTAGCATGATTACTCTTCCCCCCCAACCCCCGCTCCTCTTCCGAGCCTGTACTACGTGAATTTTTCACGTCAAGAGTGAATGCCATTATTTCATGGGGAAGCTTTTGGGATACTAAAAGATGAACTCGTATTTAATACTCCCCATAATAGGAAATTAACTATAAGTATGTTCACCAAAGGTGGAAACATTAACAATAGTATTAGTTTTTCAACATTATATGTAAAGTATAAGATCTGTGTTAAGTAGCACTGTACCCTCCCTCGATGTAACAGTATGTAACGTTAGAGCTATTCCCTAACCTTCCTCTCAATTAAAAACATTACGTGGTTTATCGATGACCTAATTTGTATATCTACACTGGGCAAGGAAAGAGAATACGTCATAATCTAGAGCAAGTGTATACATAATTTTGTAGGAAGAAAGAAAGTCATTTAATAAGCACACCAGGCCAGGAATAAAAAACTAACCTCCCCGTTACTGAAAACAAACCAGTGTGAGTTTATGTCATAGCCCACGCAACCATAATTCGGGTAAGGTGATATTTAAATCAAAGCAACATTTATTGTACCGTTTCTGTTATTAGTGTAACTAAATGAAGCTCTGTGCCCGTCAATATAATATTGTATACACGAGGTTTGATACACTCACATTATATAAATGACTGCAGGGTCGGTTGAAAGAGGGAAGATGGGGAGAGGTTTGGTAGTGGGGATGGATAAGGGATACGGGTTAAAATGGTATGTGTATGACCGCAAATTTAGCGAAGTGTGACAGTTTTGTAAATTGTGGGCTTGCTTCTCATGGGAAATGTTAACGGATGACGGTCCAACAGCGGGGCAAATTGAATTTACACAAGGTAAAACAATACTAATTGGGTTCACGAACAATTAGACTCGTAGACACTCGTTGCTATACGTGTTTTACACATGTCCAACACAGTATATATATGTGTGCATGGCCACGCATGCTTTTACGGCGTTGTGAATTCAATTATTAGTTTAATGAGTATAACTTTCAAATACAATTAATTGTTTGGTTGTGTTTCACTTAAGATATTCTGAAGCCAGTTTTCAGAAATATAAAATATTTCCTCACTTATAAAATAAAAGTGCACTAAAACGGTTCATAATTTGTTCATTGTATTTGAGGTTCAAACTGAATTGAAATAAGAACCTGTTTATATGCTTCTCCCTGAATAAAATTCAGGGTGAACGCAGTTTTTACGTATTGAAATAATTTTTTTTACATATTTTACAGACAAGAAAACAATGCCTGTATTCTATATGCAAAACTATTAAAAAAACAAATATTTATTTCCAAGGTTTTCCATTAAATTCTTGAAATAAGAATTATTTAATACATATTAATATACTAGTGCTTTTTACAAAATCGTAAAAATTGTAGGTAAAAGTTATAGCCTAGACTGTTTTTAAATATCAAAACTTTTTGAATCAATATTTCAAAATTCAGAAGCGGGAACAGTATTATTATTAGAGGTTCTGTTTTACGACAGGTCTATTTCTTTTGTTAGTGAACTTAAGCCGCCAATACGCCTTGTCATCTACCTCCTCCTTCAGCATCCAGAATTTTTTTCTTTCCTTCAAACCATCCAATATTTGAATCCTCCTTCTTTCTAAGCTCTTCTTTCCCTCATCCTTTCCTTCTATGACATCGTGCATAGAACAGTTCCATCTAGGGATGTGTTCGATCTAGTTTCATTGCAACAAACAATCACATCCCAAATTATTCTCTTCCTACCGACTCATCTTAAGACTTCTTCATTTGTCATCCTGTATGTCCACCTGATCTTTCCAAGTCTTCTCAGGTATTATACAGTGTATTATTATTATTATTATTATTATTATTATTATTATTAGCACCGCGTCTTACTACCCGTTCGGGTTATACGCACTTATGCTAATGTGTAATGTTAGGGTGAAAGTGAGATGAAATGGAGGACCTACAGTTTAACGTGGAATCCGAACCACGGTGGAGGCCTGGCATTCCTCACATTCACAAGATGTCTTGTCAGAGGTGAAGGAAGGGTTTGGTAATTAGATAAATTTTTGCCGGGACCAAGGATTGAACCCCGGACGCCAGCATAGAAGTCTGACACCTTACCCCTAGACCGCCAGGTCACCCTATACAGTGTAAATAAACATCCTTAATATAACAACCAGGATTCATATCCCAACCTCCCTATCACCAGCAAACCAGACAGTACATTCCTAGTCCCCCCCCCCAATGTGGGTACGGATGAATAATATGACCAGTCTTGTGTTTGCTACTTCTAACACCTGTATTGTGTGTCTACTCTGAGCGCCCTCTCAGCTAGCTATTCGTGGCCCTAGTGCGGGCAATTGGAGGAAACAGAACAGTAATATTATAGCGTTAAAATGACCAGCTGATCAAAGCTTGTCACAAAAAGGGGCCTCCAACCCTCACCCACCACCTACCCACTTCTTTCCGTACAAGCATCAACCTTTTTTTAATTCGAATATTTTTTTTAAAGCGTGTGTGATGTGAATGGTCTTTGTGATTACAAGCGTGGACTTCCATGGTATCCGGGTCTCATTCAACCCACATAGAATGAAAGGGTTGTTTCATGGGGGTTGGTAAAATAAAGGGGAAGGGTGAAAAAAAACTGGACAGTGATGCGAGGATGGATGGCAGAGAGAAAGGATGGCTGAAACACGTTCAATTTATGTGTCTATATTATTAACATAAATCAATTATATATTCAGACCAATGTTCATGTAGGGTGAGATAAATCTCTAAACAAAGTTGGTCACGAATTTATTATGGTCGGTCCAAATTTAACGATATTATTATAGTTTATGTTTGGTACTGGATTATGGGTAGGGAAAATAAGTAGATTGCTTAGTAAAATATTAAAATACTAACAAGCTATTATTAAAAGAACATATATATTTTTTTGATTACATATTAAAATCAGGTTTCTGCAATTCAACATCTAATATTTTTACTAGGATACGAAAAATAATATTATTTTTTTAAACGAGACTTTAGACAATGCAAATTTAATACAAGTTTGCGCCAGTGAAGCTAAATACAACTGATTGCTGAGCTTGTGACGTCACTCGGTGCCTTTTATAAACCAAAACCAAATAAGAGACAAACTAAAATATTAAAAAAGTGGCATTTTGGAAATTTAAAATCATAAAGAAATATTTAAAATCCACATCAATGTCAAATCAACGTCTTTACTCTACTTACTAAAGAAAATCGTACTTATGTTTGGCTGTCTTCGTATTGAAATATAGCTGTTGTGTATTGGGTGACGTAGACAATGAAATAATAAAATTCCTTCAAGTGACGCTGCCTTTATATTATACTTAAATTGGCTTTAGCTAAATAAAATTAAAATAAAAGATTGTTCTTACAGCAGAGAGTATACTTTAGTTATTTATAGGAATTGAAGGTTAATGTAACCACATTGCATTCGATAGCAAAAACGAACGATAAAGTCCCATATATTGTTTAGCATTGCGTCTTAATAACCGTTCGGGCTATACGCTTATGTACTAATTACGCTACTAAATAAGAGACTAGGGGGGTTGTATCTATACAAAGTTTATCAACATTTGTGTGGAGAGGGAGCATAGGAAACTATTTATGAAAGACCACCCTCAGTATACTTAACCCTGATTGAACCCCTACCTCCCCGTCATAGGTAGTGTAGTCTATTGCGAGAGTGACGCCTTAGACCATGCGGCCACCGAAGTGGGTACTCACATGTTAATCATTACGATACTTACATTAATATTATAGACCTACTATAAAGATTCATAGGTTTATCTTTTTGCTTCCTTATAAGACGATGTAGCATACCGCACGTGGACTGATGTCAGTTGGTCTTGTCTATCTTTGTTGGTGTCAGAAAGGCTACGACTTGAGTCCTGTACAGGTGTACCAACTTGTTTCATCTCAAATGGTTTTATACTTTCCTTTGATGAAAATTTGAGCATAATTCATCGAAATTCTACTTTTCATATACCCGAAAATATGAATGTAGCTACGCCTATATACCAGATAGGTTTTAGGGACGGGATGGATTGGACCGTGATTCAAGATCCTTATTAGAGTAATTCTTATAATTAAAATATTTACTGGCCAAAATGAATAAAATAGTGTCTCTGCAAATAGTTTTTTTTATAATTTTCTGAATATATTCAACCACACTAAGCGTATCTACTGAAGATATAATTATTTTGTTCATTTTGATGAAAAAAGGTTTATGCAAAAAAAAATGTAACAAATTTGACCTTAACTTAAGCTTTATTCCACTTCTGCTTAAAACGTCATGCGTGATTACAAGTTGTTAAACATTGTAGATGGTTGAATGGTTCGGAGGAAAGTCCCTTTTCATATATTTCTCACAGCATCAACACTTATAATACTTCAAACAACATTAAGACCACAACATATATAATATAATTTTAATATGATTTAGACCTCTTTTAACCTATATATACACTTGTTACAATTTTGCAGTATGTCGAATGACCTTAAGAGCCTGAAGCCTTCTACTATATGAGAACCATTGTGAGTGTTATTACCCTATATTAAACATAAATATGTACTTGCATATTAGTATTGTTAGAAAAAAATTAACCTTATAATAAAGCAATACTATAAAATGCGTATAGCCCGAACAGGTATTCAGTCGTGCTGTTACAAATAAAATAAAACAATGTAAATACATTTGAATGGTACAGGGAATAAAGGGATGAAGTACAATTTTAGCTCAAATTGATCTAGTGCCGCCATCTGTTAGAAAATAATGAGAAATTTATAATGCACTTCATATATATAATATATAATTTGACTGTGGTATGTTCTGCTGTCGTGCTCCTAAATGTTCAGGTGTGTAGTGCCGCACGCCTTGCCCCATACGCAATATGTTTTACACGCAACCTTGAACAGTTTTGCTCTAATGGTGCTCTACGCCGAAACTTTGGACACAATTTAATGGTATTAGCGTAGTTTTAAGGATGTATATGTATTGGGATTCTGTATTACTTTTGGTTCAAACTATATATATGTGATGTTTGGGTTATGAATCTACATACACTGTATAGTTTATCATGGTTCTCTGAAAAATAAGGAGTACAACACTATAAGTCCCGCCTCAATCCGATGAATAACTTCGGTGTTGACTGGAATTAAATAAGCGGAGAAAGATAGAAAAACATTCTTAAAATTTATTTTTGTGATTCTTAAAAGAGTTATACTACCCAAAAGGAAGGGACAACACCACAAAAATACAAGTGTTCAGATAAACCTTGATTGTGTACTGGTTCTTCAAACGGGATATCTAAAAAGTAACTTTGTTCTTTTGATTTATAAAAAAATAATTACCGGGAAGAAAAAACAAGTATTAAATTATTTTTAAATATTGATCCTTTATTGTTTTAAACTGTGTTACAAAATTTAAAAACTATGTTGACTAAAACAAAATATCAAAATAAAGATTAGAACCTAAATACTACGTATGTATTATATAAAAGCTGACATTTCTGGTAATGGCTTAGTAAAAACTTCTCTGTACACAATATTTGTACTCTCAATTTTTGGTGATTGTTAAAACCCATGATTAACATAGTATAAATAATTAATGATTAAAGAGTTAAAAGAAATGAATGTTACAAAGAACTATAAGAATTTAAAGAAAAGAAAATTACTAAAGCA